>JASDQU010244709.1:39358-63310 GCA_032191745.1 Picea mariana | reverse complement strand
CTCAAGCAAAAGTAAGGCATACAAATTTTACAATACGAGACTCAACAAGATAGTGGAAAGTATAAACGTAAAAAATGATGAAGAAGATGTACCAAAGATCAGAGAAGAAATGAAATATTCAAATGAATAAGAAATGGAAGAAGAAATAAAAGAAGAATAGGTAGAAGAAGAATAAGAACAAGAACAAGAATAACAATAACCAGAAGCAAAACATGAAGAAAATCACCAGCATGGATTTTGGATTCCCTCCAAGACACCTAGTCGTCAGGTTCAAAAGAATCATCCACTAGAACAAATTATTGGAGATAAAAATGCAGGAATAGAGACCAGAGGAAGTAAAAGGTTTCGTACGCCAGAGCAGAGACACTTTGCACTGTTATCCACAATTGAACCTGATAGCTTTGAGGAAGCCAATAATGATGAACATTGGGTCAAGGCCATGGAATAATACCTACATCAAATAGATTAGAATAAAACATGGGAACTGGTGCCAAGATCGAAGAACAAAAATGTGATTGGTACAAAATGGGTGTTTAGAAACAAACTGAACAAAGATGGACAGGTAACTAGAAACAAGGTAATATTAGTATGCAAAGGATATGCACATGTTGAAGGTGTATATTTTGAAGAAACGTTTTCCCCTGCTTCCATAATGGAAGCAATTAGAGTGATCTTGGCCTGTGCATGTTCCAAGAGAATCAAAGTATATTAGATGGATGTAAAATCAACATTTCTAAATGGTGAATTAGAAGAAGAAGTCTACATTGAACAACCAAAAGGTTTCCTACTGTCAGAAAGGGAAGATTATGTTTTCAAATTTAATAAATATCTGTATGGACTCAAACAAGCCCCTAGATCATTGTATTTAAGATTGGATAGGTATTTGCAGGAGCAAGGATTCAGAAAGGGTAATGCAGATAGTAATAGCTATGTAAAGGTTGATAGAAAAAGAATATGTATCATTGAAGTATACGTGGATGAAATTATATTTGGAAGTGATGATGACAGGATGAGTAAGAAGTTTGCCCACGACATGCATAATGAGTTTGAAATGTCACTACTTGGTGAATTGACATTCTTTTTGGGACTTCAAATATCTCAGCAAGATAAAGGCATTTTCCTTTTTCAAACCAAGTATATCAAAGAGATGTTGAAGAATTTCGGAATGGAAGATTTCAAACCAGTAAGTACTCTAATGGTGATAGGTTGCAAGTTGAGTAAAGACGATGAATCTAAAGAAGCAGATTAGAGACTCTATAGATCAATCATTGGAAACCTAATCTATGTGATAGCTTCAAGACTAGATGTAATTCAAGAAGTTGGAAAAGTTGCAATATTTCAACATCAAAGGAAACTCATGTTCTAGCAGTAAAGAGGATCTTCAAATATCTTAAAGGAACAACAGAGTTTGGATTATGGTATCCAAAAGGGAATGATCTGACTATGGTCGCTTATGTAGATGCAGATTGGGTAGGAAGAATTGATGATCAAAGAAGTACTAGCGCAACAACCTTCTATTTGGGTGATTGTCTGGTATATTGGTTAAGTAAAAAGAAGTCTTCAGTAAAATTATCTATGATAGCAGCATAATACATTGCGGCAACAACATGTTGTACTCAGGTTTTCTGGATGAAGAAAACCTTGGAGGATATACAAGTGAAGTATGATGAGCCCATTTCAATATTATGTGACAACACCAATGCTATCAGTATATCCAAGAATCTAGTGATGCATTCCAATACTAAACATTCCGATCAAGTTTCACTTTCTACGAGAATAGGTTACAAAAACGAATATCAAGTTAGAGTATATTGGGACAAAGGAATAAATTGTAGACATCTTCACTAAACCTCTCCCAAGAGAGAGATTTGAGTATCTTCAACATAAACTTGGAATAGTTTCTTCTCCATAGCGATCTACACTTTTTTTTCTCAGAATACAAGAGAAGATAAATCATTTGTGCAGAGACAACAAAGGAATATTAATATGAATGCTTTTCTATATGTCAATAGTTTACTTCATCAGGAAGCACCAATGGAAAAAAGCACCAAAAGAGAGAAAATTCAAAAGCAGATTGTCAGGGGGAGTTACCCTTTTCCATTGCTATCAAAAGAGGAGATAGAAAAAATCATGTAGACAGAGGGAGCCTTGGTCGTAGGGGGAACATGAATGTTTCCATCAATTCCAAAGGAGGATAGTTTTGGAAAATTTATTTTCATTGATGTCAACTTTAGAGGAAGTCTATAAGATTCTAGAAGTATTGGGTATAATTGAAGAAGTCTCCAAAATGGTCCCCTTATGGCATATCTTTAAGCATGGCCCTCATGGGAACATGGTTTGAATAAGTATACAAGAAACCAAGAGGTGTTTTCATGAGGTCCAAATTTGACTAAGGAAAATGAGGTTGAAGAATAATTCAAGTGTATACAAAACCCTCATATATGGATAGTCTTTGCCATGTTGTTTCCAACAGTAGGTGGTACACCACATAGTTCCCAATGGTTGAGGAGTTATGAGATCATGAAGCTGGAAGCCCTAAGTATTTCTTAAGAAGCCCATAAATGGTTACAACAAGAAGTCACAAGTCATTAATTAAAGTGTAAAACAATTATAAAAAGAAAGTATAGGTCAGCCCTAAAGTGAGGAAAATAAGTCACTTGGAAAAGTATAAATACACCTCAAGAAGTCTCTCATCTTTAGACACACAAGTTCAATGCTTATATATCTTTCAAGTGATCTTTTGGTAAGTCTTTTGTAGTGTATTTGAGGAAGCCAATCTGAGGAAGAATGGAGTGAAAAAGTCTTGGAGTTGCAGAGAAGGAAGGGTTTCAGGAAACCCCAGTTCAGCTGACCCCCATGGGGCACCCCCATAGGTTGTTTAACATCTATCACTCAAGGCTAAGCCAGTGAGATATATGGCATATATCCATCGAGGCTAAGCTATATTTTTTGAAGGATGCTTGGTTCAGGTTGCAACAAGGTATGATGGTACAACAAAGTTGCTACATGATCTGAGTTGGTATGTATTACTTGTTTCTTCAAGAGTAAAGGTATATCTTCTATGTGCTTGGGTGAGGCTTGTATCATGGATAGTATGGCACAAGCTTAAGGCATGTCTTGGAGGCCCTTTGTAATATTCCCCGGTAGTGCCCCATTTATATTATAAATTGTAATCATGTTTTGTAAGCTGGTGAGCCGAGTATTGATAAGCTAGTGGGCTTATGTGTTTATTAGGCCGGAGAGCCTAAGTGTTAAAGGCCAGGAGCCTGTTTTTGTATATGTAATTATGCTAAACATTAATAAAGATTAAACATCTTTGCATGCAAACTGACCATGAAGAAAGAGTGATGGGGGACTAAGCTTCCACAAGGTGGGTAAGGGAAAGGGGGCTGAAAGGTTGGAAAGAGGGGCTAAGCTTAGGGGCTTAAGTCCTTGGGAATAATAATTTATTACTATTCCAAAGCTGGTCACAAACATATTTTTATCCTAATTCCTGGGAGAGACAACGCATGCAGCTCCAATGTGTGCAAAAGGGAATGCATACTTGATGAAGGGCATGTAGCTTCATGGGCGACATGTGTCGGCCCAGGCACATGCAATTTAACCCAAGAATTGAGTCATGATGGGGGTTCATCCTCCATTCTGTTGTCAGCTATCTGAAACCGTGAATTCTGTCTGGTCTTTACGTTTAGCCTCCATCATCAACCTCTAATTAATTTTCTTGTCACGCACCCTGAAAACAAGAACCGGGAAGCTGATCGACGTATTTTCTTGAATCCCATTTCCTCTGTATTGGATCTTTGCAATATTCATGCATGCAGCTCCGAAACTCGAAGCCTGTGATGTTTTCCTGAGAAGTCGACGCAACCTCTGTTTGAACTGTTGAGTTTGTGTTCGACCTCTGCATGGATTGCTTGTCACGCATCCTGAAATCGGTGTTACTTGAACCGTGTTGTGTCTTAGTGGCATGTTGCTGGTTTTTTGGACGTCCACACCCAAATTTCCTGTTGTAACTTTCACCCGTGAGTTAACCGAAAGATGTTACTATTGTTGTTATCCTGAACTTGCAGGAATTGAGTTGAAAACTGGTTGAAGAACCGGGTTGTCAGGCCCGTGGTAGAAGAGGCAGGTTGTTAGGCCTGTGAGTAGCTCTCTCTAGGTGAAAAAGTCTACTGGGAAGTGGTTTTCTCCCAGAGAGAGTTCAGCACCAGCTACGGAGCTCTGAGAATTCCTGATCCGACCTTTTTTCGAGACCCAGAGAGGGAGGTGAAGCACCGATTGAACGTGCTTGTGAAGGTGTATACTCCTAGGTGGAACAATCATGTGGGGAATGAGAGTCCATGAGTAGTGAGCATAAGAAGGCTCCTGGAGAGAATCCTTCCACTTGGTCTGTGTAGTTTTCCTATAACCTCAACCTAGTATAGGATTCCCTTGCCGTAGGTGGAGCTTAGTCCCAGCTCAGGGGTGACCCACTGCTGAGTGTGATGTGAAGCGTGGTCTAAGGCTAGGAGGTTCATGGAAGGTCTACACGTAGTTGGTGGAGTTACTATAGTTTCAAAGATAAGTATCAATATGTGTTTAATTTCAATTAAAATGCATGTCTGTGATGCTTGCATTATTTTATGTATTCCGATGCAATTATGAATTACTGTTAATTCCAGTATTTCTATATGTTAGCAGTAATCCTTTGATTACTCTGTATTGTTTAGTTAAATGTGTTAATTTGATTTAATGAATGTTTTATATATAAGTATGAGAATGTTTCCGTGTAGTAGCATTTCTCGGCAGTGGGGTTGATGGTCGGGGACGTTACAATATGGTATTAGAGACCAAGGTTTCAATGCTAAGCCTGGATGGGATGGATAAGTGGTCTTTGGACCCAAAGTTTCGAGTGGAAATGGTGTTCGTATGGAACCAATTTCGAACCTTAGAATGTTTCTTAGTGCCAACGAGTTACTTGGCCATGTTACGAAGCTCAGGAGGAGTAGCAGTAAAATAAAACTGCAACCAGCATGGTATTTGAACATAGAGAGAGAGAGAGCGCTCAACACTTGGGGTGTTGGAGATGTAGGATCTGTTTGGGAAAAAAGAGAGTCCTTTACGACCATCAGATCCGGAGAAGGTGTAGGAGGGTTATCCTGGAAGCCCTTCGGACTTCACAACGTCAGAGAAGCTTGATGAAAAGATATGAGAAAGGCCGAAAACTGAAGCACCAAAGTCCCGAAGGAGATCTACATCGTAGATCATAGGAAAAGAGCCTGACCGTTAGATCCGAGTCTAAGAAGTTTAAGTAAAATCACTACGGAGGATTTCAAGTGTGGAGTGTGACAAACTCTTGAAGTCTCGAAGTAGATCGCAAATGTTCGTTGTGAAGGACACACATCGGTAGATCGTGAACTCTGGGAGAAATCGCTACGGGAAAAAGCAAGCATAGAAGAGTTGAAACTCCCGAAACCCANGAGTCGAAGTGGTGAGTCATGATGATGTCACTTGGAGGTGATGTGGACACATGGGATGTGTGCCACGTGTCAGTGGGTTTAGAAGCCGTGGAAGATTGAGATGGCAGTTGGAACGTGACAAGTGTCACCCATTTGAATGGGCCATGTATTAGTTGCTATTATTCTACCATGTGGCATCTTGTGTGAGTAGGGTTAGTGGGGCCTGAGGTTATGTAACGTTGTTAAAGGTCGGAGGACCCAAAATGGCGTTGATCACGATACATCAAGATCAATGACCAGAAGGCATTGCAGGGACCCAAGTTGCACAGAAGCTAATTCTCCAAGGCAATCCCTCAATCCAAACCGCGGTTTCACTAAGGGGCTATGTGTTAGTGTCAGGAGAATTACGAGATAAAAGGTGGGTTACTCCAAACCACCGTTGCATTTCCCCGCAATTGGGAAAACGTTAAGTGATGTGATGTAATGACGTCAAAAAAGAAGTGTCATAGAAGTGTTCGGAGATTAATGGTTTGGGGTGTGTGGATTTGAAATCTTCCGAAGTCCCAAAGTCCCAGAACTCAGATGCTTGAGGTTCCACAACGAGTGCTAGTCGTTGGATGCTGGGTAGACATGGACCGTTGATCCACCCTACTACGCGAGTTTGGTAACTCGGAACTCTGAGTGACTATTGTGTTATGCTTGGAAACATTTCAAAGCCGAAGGCCGAAGGCTCGAGTACGCGCTTATTGATCTAGCGCTTGGTCATAACCCATGGTCGCATGGGTTGAGGGACTGAGAGAAAGGGGCTAGTTCCCGAAAAATTAGTAGAGCAGAGCTCTGGAAGAAGAAATCTGCGGGGATACTTGATTGAACGAGAATCACAGAGGATGAAAATTGAACATTTTCTTGAATCAGATTTGTTTATGAATGTTGCAGGATTTGTTAAGGAATAATGGCCTGAAAAATTTTGGTTTTCTACACATTGTGTTTGTAAAAGTTTAACGAGTGCCAGAACTGAGTAGAATTTCCACCGAGTACAAAAGAAATTGAAGAGGCCTAGACTGCTTCCAGTTCCGAGGATGAAGAAAAAGGAATGGATGTCCATCTGGGAGTTGAAGGATCGAACTCCAATGGACATGGAGAAGAGTTAGATAAGGAAGGGCATATGATGACAATCATTGAACGATTGCAGAAAGATACCCAGATTCACCGAGCAGATAGTAGAAATCTCATGAAAGCTAAGGAACAACAGGGAGAATTCAACTTAAAGTTGATGAAGAGCCTAGAAAGGATCGAAAAGAAATTGGATAAGGAGAGTTACTCAAGAAAAACAAGGAGTCACAGGATCCCTGAGAAGAAAAAGAGATCAAGAAGTGTTAGCAGGCATCGTCGTCACTCCCCGAAACACTCCAATAAGGAGGCATGCAGAATTTCAAGCTCATCTCCTACCAGAAAGCACAAGAGATCTGGAGTGGATGAACTTAAGGGAGAAATGAACAATATTAAGCTTCCTACATTTGATGGAGAACATAAGAAGGAGGAATATGCCGAAACATGGTTGCTTGGTATGAGGAAATATTTCCAACTGCATAATTATTCCTCTCATGCAGAAGGAAGAATTACGATGTATCAATTGAAAGGAAAAGCATCCATGTGGTGGGATCAGCTTGTGTAGGTGTAATACATTAGAGAGAAATATATCACTTGGAAATAATTCTAGAGATATTTTGAAAAGAAATACTTGACTAAAAGATATTATGATAGAAAGATGAAAGAGTTCTTTGAAATCAAGATGGGCAGCATGACCATTGATGAATACGAACGAATATTTTTGGAATTACCGAAGTATGTTTCATTCATCAAAGATGAGACTGTCAAGATTCAGAGGTATCTGAGTGGACTGCCACCTTGCGTCGGTGACAAGATCCAGTATGATGACCCTAATACTATGGAAGAAATGATAAGAAGAGAGAAATGCTTATATGAGCAGCAGAGAGAGAAGCCTACCTTTTAGAAGGCTTGGGAAGACAAGAAGAAATTTCAGATGGATCAGAGGAAGAAGGGAACTAAGCCACCCTTTTTCAGAAATAGTTCTCAAGGACAACCATCGTTTAGAGAGCCGAAAAATGGTTGACGTCGGGGAACAAAGGCCAAGATATATGCCCATTCAGTGTTGGGGCTGTCAAGGGAACCACAAGTACAGAGATTGTCCCCATAAAAATGGCAAAGTGAGCGCTGTCCATAATGTTCAGCAAGCTGAAACACTAGAGGACATGGGCAGTAGAATGCCAAGGATCTATGCAGCCCTGGACAACAAGCAAGCAAAATATCAGTCGCACATGATTGAAGTGGAAGGTATGATCTATAACCATCCCTTCACTATTTTAATTGATTTAGGGACTAGCCATAGTTATATAGATCCTAGAGTGGTGGAAAGTTTGCAATTGTCGAGAAGAAAACATGAAAATTCTTGGTTAGTGCAACTGGCTACAGGAACCGAGAGGAAAGTCATTGAGTTAGTTAAGTCCTCTCCATTGGACATGAATGGACTGAGCACCAAGGTTGAATTGAACATTATTCCTTTAGGTTCTTATGACTGTCTAATTGGGATGGACTGGTTGGATCAAAACCATGCCATCTTGGAGTGTCGTAACAAGGCATTCACTTGCCTAGATGAGGAAGAAAATTGGAAAACAGTCCAAGGAATTCCCAGAGTTGTTGCTATCAAAGAAATCTCAGCAATGCAACTAAAGAAGTGCTACAGAAAAGGTTGTCAATTATTTGCAGCCCATGTGGAGGAAGCATCTAAGGATGAAGTCTCAAAGATTGGACATCATGCGGTACTAAAAGAGTTTGAAGATTTATTCTAGGAGGTACCCAGACTACCCCCGAAGAGAGATATTGAATTCTCTGTAAACTTTATTCTAGGAGCAACTCCAGTGTCGAAAGCTCCTTACAGAATGAGTACGTCAGAACTGAAAGAACTGCAATTGCAGCTTTAAGAGCTCCTGAAGAAGGGGTATATATGCCCAAGTGTGTCACCTTGGGGTTCCTCGGTCCTATTCATGAAGAAGAAGGATGGGGTGTTGAGATTGTGTATCGATTTCAGACAATTGAACAAAGTAACTATAAAGAACAAATATCCTTTTCTGAGGATTGATGACCTCTTCAATCAGTTGAAGGATGCGAAGACGTTTTTGAATATAGACCTCAGGTCAGGATATTACCAGGTAAGGATAAAGGATGTAGACATCAACAAGACGACCTTTAGAACAAGGTATGGTCATTACGAGTTCACAATGGTGCCGTTTGGGTTGTCGAAGGCACCCGCTGCTTTTATGTGCCTGATGAATGGTGTATTAAGAGACTATCTAGACAAGTTTTTCATAGTATTCTTGGATGACATTTTAGTGTATTCCAAGTCGGAGGAAGAGAATGAATATCATCTAAGGATGGTGTTGTAGGTGCCAAGAGAGCACCAATTGTATGCCAACTTGAGCAAGTGCTCATTGTATCAGGAGCAGATCCATTACTTGGGGCATATTATTTCGAAGGATGGGATAGTTGTAGATCCTGAGAAGATTGAGGCCATCAGATAATGGTCAGTGCCAAAGAATGTGAAAAGAGTCAGATCCTTTATGGTTCTTGCTGGTTATTACAGAAGTTTTATTCCAGGGTTCTCGAGGATAGCTCACCCTATCACTTCCTTGCAAAGGAAGGAGAAAAAGTTTCAGTGGATAGAGGAATGTGAGAGAAGATTCCAACAATTGAAGCAACTGTTAACCAGTGCTCCAATCCTAAGGATTGTAGACCCAAATGAAGACTTTGTAGTGTGTACAGATGCATGCAAAGAAGGACTAGGAGGAGTCCTCAGTCAGAATGGATTCATAATTTGTTATGAATCCAGAAAGTTGAAAGAGCACGAAAGGAACTATGCAACTCATGATTTGGAGTTCGCATCCATAGTACACGCTCTAAAGAAATGGAGGCATTACCTCATGGGAAGGAGGTTCAAACTGAGAACAGGCCATAATGGTCTGAAGTATTTGTTTGATCAGCCAACCTTTAACGCTAGACAGAGTAGGTGGTTGGAGTTTCTCTATGAGTACGATTTTGATATCAAGCATATCAAAGGGAAGGAGAATAAAGTGGTTGATGCACTCAGTAGGAGAGTACACGAATTACATGCTACAACTATTAGCATGTACCGAACTGATATTAAAAGAAGAATTTTGGAGGCTGCAAATACAGATTTGCAGTAGATTTGGTAGCAAAGCTACAACAAGGTAAGATGCCACAGAAAGTGGAGAATTATAAATTGGAAACTAACGAAACACTTCTATACAAGAACATAATTTACGTACCTAATGTCCAGGACTTGAAACTTATTATTTTGCATGAAATGCATAATGTGCCTTATGCAGGGCACCCTGGATATCAGAAAACTATGGCAACAATCAAGAGCCATTATTTTTGGCTAGGTATGAAGAAATAGATTGTAGAATACATCGCCATATGTATGGACTATTAGATGGTTAAAGCTGAGAACAAACATCCAACAGGGTTGCTACAGCCTTTACCCATTCCTGAGTGGAAGTGGGAAGTGGTGACAATGGATTTCATCATGGGATTTCCCAGAATAGGCAAGCAGCATGATTCAATCATGGTGGTAGTGGACAAGCTTACGAAATCTTCCTATTTTATTTCGTTAAAGACTACTCACAAGGAAACGAATGTTTCTGACATCTTTATGAAGGAAGGGGCACGATTTCATGGAAATACCAAGACAATTGTGTCTGACAGAGACCCGAAATTTACCTCAAATTTCTGGAAAGGGTTGTTCAAAGGATTTGGAACAAATCTGAACTTTAGCACAGCCTATCATCCTGAGTCTGATGGGCAGACATAGTGGGTGAATCAAGTGATAGAAGACATACTAAGGATGTATGTGATGGACAAACCATCTAAATGGGAAGACTACCTACACTTGGTAGAATTCGCCTACAACAGTGGGTATCAAGCATCATTGAATGTGAGCCCATTTGAAGCACTTTATGGAAGAAAGTGCAATACTCCAGTAAATTGGGATAATCGAGTTGATAGGGAAGTAGTTGGGCCAGAGTTGCTCAAGGAAATGGAAGAACAAATGCTAAAAATTAAGCAGAATTTGAAAGTTGCCCAAGACAGGCAGAAAAGTTATGCTCATAAGAACAAAACCCACAGAGAGTTTAAAGTGGGTGACCATGTTTTCCTAAAAGTAAAATCCAATAGAAGTTCCCTGAAGTTGGGAAGCTGCTCCAAGTTAGCAGCCAAATTTTGTAGGCCATTTGAAATCCTAAAAAGAATTGGGCCAGTTGCATATATGCTTGCATTACCTACATCCATGCCTGTACATAATGTATTTCATATTTCATTGCTTAAGAAATATATACCTGATGCTAATCATGTAATCGATTGGAATGTGATTCAGGTGGAGCAAGAAGGTGTCCTGCAACTGCATCTTGTGCGCATATTGGACCGGAAAATCAAACAGCTCTGGAATCGAGCCATAGGGCTTGTAAAGGTCCAATGGACCTGGTACGGTCCCGAGGACGCGACATGGGAGCATGAGGATGCTACGCGGGCATAATACCCGCATCTTTTTGAAGATTTTGAAAATCTTGTTGATGCCGTGTAAAGAGTTGCACTGAGGACAGTGCAAAAATAAGGGGAGGGGATTGTAATATTCCCCAGCAGTGCCCCAATTATATTATGAATTGTAATCATGTTTTGTAAGTTGGTGAGACGAGTATTGATAAGCTAGTGGGATTATGTGTTTATTAGGTCGGAGAGTCTAAGTGTTATAGGCCAGGAGCCTGTTTTTGTATATGTAATTATGTAGAACATTAATAAAGATTAAACATCGCTGCGTGCAGACTGACCACAAAGAAAGAGTGATGGGGGACTAATCTTCCACAAGGTGGGTAAGGGAAAGGGGGCTGAAAGGTTGGAAAGAGGGGCTAAGCTTAGGGTCTTAAGTCCTTAGGAATAATAATTTATTATTATTCCAAAGCTGGTGACAAACATGTTTTTATCCTAAGTCCTGGAAGAGGCAACACATGCATCTCCAACGTGTGCAAAAGGGAACACATACTTGATGGAGGGCATGTAGCTTCATGGGTGACATTCGTCAGCCCAGGCACATGCAATTTAACCCAAGAATTGATCTATGATGGGGGTGCATCCTCCATTATGTCGTCAGCTATATGAAACCGTGAATTTCACCTGGTCTCTGTGTTTGGCCTCCATCATCGACCTCTACTTAATTTTCTTATCACAGAACTTGAAAACGAGAACCGGGAATCCGACCGATGTATTTTTTTGAATCTCATGGCCTTTGTATTGGACCTTTGCAATATTCATGCACACAAATCTTAAACCCGAAGCCTGTGATGTTTTCCTAAGAAGCCGACACAACCTCTGTCTGAACTATTGAGTCTGTGTTCGACCTCTGTGTTGATTTCTTGTCATGCATCCTGAAACTGGTGTTACCTGAACCATGATGTGTCTTAGTGGCATGTTGCCATTTTTTTGGACGTCCACACCCAATTTTCCTGTTGCTGCTATCACCCATGAGTTAAGCGAAAGTTGTTGTTGTTGTTGTTATCCTGAATTTGCGGCAATTGAGTTGAAAACTGGTTGAAGAACCGGGTTGTCAGGCCCATGGTAGAAGAGGCGGTTTGTCAGGCTTGTGAGAATATCTCTCTAGGTGAGAGAGTCTGTTGGGAAGTGGTTTTCTCCCATAGAGATTCTTGCACCAGCTACGGAACTCTGATAATTCTTGATTCGTCTTGTTGCCCAGACCTGGAGAGGGAGGTGAATCACCGATGGACTGTGCTTGTGAAGGTGTATACTCCTAGGTGGAACAAGCATGTGGGGAATGATTCCCCACAGGCTTGTGAGAATATCTCTCTAGGTGAGAGAGTCTGTTGGGAAGTGGTTTTCTCCCATAGAGATTCTTGCACCAGCTACGGAACTCTGATAATTCTTGATTCGTCTTGTTGCCCAGACCTGGAGAGGGAGGTGAATCACCGATGGACTGTGCTTGTGAAGGTGTATACTCCTAGGTGGAACAAGCATGTGGGGAATGAGATTCCATGAGTAATGGGCGTAAGAAGGCTCCTGGAGAGAATCCTTCTAGTTGCTCTGTGTAGTTTTCCTATAACCTTAGCCTAGTCTAGGATTCCCTTGCCTTGGGTGGAGCTTAGTCCCATCTCGGGGGTGATCCACTGCTGAACGTGATGAGCAGTGTGGTCTAAGGCTGGGAGGTTTATGGAAGGTCTGCACGTAGTTGGTGGAGTTACTACAGTTTCAAAGATAAGTATCAATATGTGTTCAATTTCAATTAAAATGCATGTATGTGATGCTTGCAATATTATCATGTATTCCGATGCAATTATGAATTATTCTTAATTCCATTATTTCTGCATGTTAGCAGTAATNAAGTATGATAATGTTTCCGCATAGTAGCGTTGCCCGACAGTGGGGTTAATGGTCGGGGACATTACGCCCTTTTTGGTATATGGTTGCATATGGTTGAGGTCCATGTTTTGGTGATATTGTTACATGCTTGAGACATATCATTAGTACTTAGTTTATTGATGTTATGGTTCATTGTTAGAGGAACATCTTTGTGATATTGGCATATATTTTAGGCATATACTTTCTATATGATCTTGGTTTTTATGGTTCATACTTGAAGGATATTGTTGACACATCGGCACATCTTGGATACTTGGAATATGGTATGGTACAAGTTCTAGTAATTTTTATGGTACATGGTTGATGAATTGTATGGTATAGGTTGATGTACATGGTATGGTAAAGGTTGATGTGCATGGTTGATGCATGATTGATACAGGTTGATATACATGCTTGAGATACATGGTATGGTGATGGTTTTTGTATCCATGTGAGTGGATCTCGATATGGTTGGTTGATCAGTGACAAAAATAGTGATAGGTTGTATGATCGGTTGATTGTCAGTTACAGGTTGATGCGACAGTGACAATGGTAGTGACAATGACAATGACAATGATAGTGGCAGTGAAAGTGGCAGTGGCAGTGACAGTGATAGTGACAACTTGATGTATCAGTGACAGTGGAAGTTACAGGTAGATCAGTGGTAGTGACAATGAATCTACACTTATATTTCAGGGCGACAGGACGGAGCAAGAAAAGGGGGTTGTGTCCTCCTTCTGGTTGGTTCCAGAGAACTCAGGGATTTGGATCTTCCTTCAGGTTGATGCTTATAAATCAAGGTGTCGTAGCCTCCTTCCAGTTGTAGCTAGAGAATTCAAGGAGTTGGAGCTTCCTTCGGGTTGGTTCTTGTAAATCATGGGGTTGGTGTCTCCTTCGAGTTAATGCTATAGAATTTGGAAGTTGGTGCTTCCTATGAATGTAATATTTGACATACATGAAATCATTCCATGGTTTTCTCCCATTTGGGTTTCCACGTAAAATCTAGTGTAATGTGTATATGTGATTATTTTTTATGCTATTTTGATTGATATTGCACATGATATATTGATGATATACTGCTGATAAATTTAATGATTACATGTTCTGATTAAAAGTGGTAAAAGATTGCATAATATTGATTCAGTCCCCCTCTGAGTATTCCAACATGATGCTTATACTCAACCCCTGATGTCATAACTGATTAAGATGACTTAATCACTCTACCTGTTACATGAATTAAATAATTTGAGTGCTTAATAAGTCAAAGGGATAGATGGCTAAATGAAAAACTAATTAATTTGTAGGGACCTAACCTACATAACCCCCTATGTAGGTAGAATAATATTTTTTCTATTTAGTAAGGGATGACATTAATAAATAAGGCCTCCATAATAATGTGAAGATGTCTAATGTAAGAAGACTTAATAGAAATTTTCGCTTCTATAAAAATATTCCTCTAGAATATTCTTTAGAAGATAGAAATAGTATAAATAGGAGTAGAAGGCATGGGAAAGTCTTGTCTTGTAAATTATTTTGTAATTGAGTTTTTCTCTGTTGGAGGTTTCCCCCTTGAAGAGGCAAGTGCACTTGTCTTTATATCAATAAAGGTATCATTTATGGTGTTATTTTTCTCTATATTTTGTTGTTTATGTTGGTATTCATCATAATAATTTTGTTTCTGCTCTACATAATACATCTGGTACCTTACAGGTGGTGTCAGGTCATTTTCCTCTATAGAATTTTAGACAATTTTTTTTCAAGCTAGAGATGTGTACTGCCGACGTATTTAAAGCACAATGATCAATAATTCAACAGGTAAATATATGGTTGGGGAGGAACACACGCAGGCAATACCGTAGTTTTCACGGTTTACTCAAAACACATTATTTCACCTTGTTGGAAACCTTTGTAACCCCTTTTGGTACCCCTTCAAGTAGTACTACATTAGACAATACATATACATGTTTATTCACTCCCACGTACCCTCGGGTATATAGGGAGTCTCGTAGATCTCCTAAAACCAGCTATAGATCAACTTATCAACCACGTAACTACTATAGTGGCATCAAGAATAATAGTGAGGAAGATCACTCATGCGTAGCTAGGTAATCGGGTAGTACAAATAAGGGTATGGTTGATCCTCCTTAGTTGGTGCCCTAAGATATTGGGTTGAGTACTACCATTGACCCCACACGTATATGAAAGAGTTATAGCATAAGGTAAACCCTTGTCCATAGGAACCCTCAAAACCATAACCCTTTCTACCAGAACAGAACATAAAAGAAACAGAGGGAAAATATTGTAGCGCAACCCTACCTCCTACATCCATGTTATAAAATTCCTACACAATTTTCCCTATTAACAATTTGGGCATTCGGTCACTGCAGTATTATTTAGGCCGTAGTATAACTCTGTAGGAGTAAAAAAAAGTACATTGGTCCTGTCGACACCCTTATTTGGGACCTATCCCACTGGATTCCTCTCTTATCTCTGATCGCGCTGGTATACATCACTTCTAATCCTTTTTTCTGTGGACCCACCCACCCTCTCCAACACCCTTATTTGGGACCTATCCCATTGTATTCCTCTCTTTGCATTGATTGCAATGGTACCCCTCATATGTAACCCATTTCTGTGCAGACCCACTGGCCCCATTCTTACTTCTTCCCTCCACCATGGCCCAAACCTGCAACCAAGACCTTGACAACCAAATCAAAGCCTTGTCCACCGACATTTCTAAGAACTAGACTGAAATTAAACAACTCAATGCCAATATTACTACCCTCAATTCCACCATCAATGCCAAAATTGAATCCCTCTTTAAAGACGTGAAAAGTAACCTTCAATCCTTTGTTGACCAAATGCATGAATGGATGAATCCATCTAGGAGCCCTACCTCCTCTGAATATCTTTATAACCCATAAGGTGTTGATTCCTCCCATTCCATGCCATTTCATTCCAACCTTCCTCATTGTGACCTACGTCTTCCCAAAGTGGACGTGAATAAATTTGATGGCTCAGATCCCACAAGTTGGGCCACTCAAATGGAACATTATTTCTCCTTGCACGACATCACTGATGATTTTTCCAAATTTTGTATCAATGTCCTTTATTTTGATCCTGAATGCTAGCAATGGTGTAAAAATTCACATAGAGGATATATTGCTTGGACTTAGTTTGCTGCTGATATTTATGAATGATTTGACACCGACACACATCATTTGCGTCGTTTGACCAAGATGAAACAATATGACTCAATGGAAGATTATGTCATAGCCTTTGAGCAATTGAATTTCAGAATGGATGGCATTTATAACACCATCTTCTAGGCATTCTTTATTAGTGTCCTCACGGATGACATATGATCCCATGTCCTAATGTCTTGCCCCTAGACTTGGTTGGAAGCTGCTCAATGCACCAAGGAAGTGCAATAGGAAGTATCTTCCCAAAATAGAAAACCCCCTTTTATTCCTCGCCCCCAACCCACCTATCTAGCTCCTCCTTGCACTCCTCTCAAGCTCTAGAAATTAACTTGGGTATAAATGGTTGAACACCAACTTAAGGGTCTTTGTTATAATTGTGATGAAAAATATTTTCTAGGGTACAAGTGTAAGGAATATAATATTTTTATCTCCATTTATGAGGATGTTTCTGATGAGGATTTAGATTTTCCCCATTCTCAAGATCTACCCCAAGAAGATGATCATATCCCTCCCTCTGATCCACCAAAAGTTGAACAACTTATCTCGTTGAATTCCCTTACTAGTATTTCTTCTCCCCAAACCTTTAAGTTAATTGGATACATCAACAATAGGAAATTCATTATCCTAGTTGACAGTTGTAGTACCCATAATTTTATTCATTGTTTCATTACTCACGAGACCATGTGTTATATTCGAGTAGTCAACAATTTTCAAATCATGATTGCAAATGCCAGTTCCATGAAATGTGGGCGGCGTTGTGAAAATGTGCACCTATAAATTGGTCAATACCACCTGAAATCTCATATGTTTACTATTGAAATGGGTGGTTGAGACATTGTGCTCGGTGTTGAATGGCTATGCGCACTAGTCCCCATCACAATGGAGTTTAAGGAATTAACCACGCAATTCTAATAGGGGGACAAAAATATAAGTTCCAAGGCATCGCAACAGGCTCCCCTGAGATCATCAGTTCTCACTGAATGGAAAAAGTACTAAAAAAAGGTCATTCCAACATTATTTCCCAGATCCATTCCATTCAAGTAGTTGAGACCCCCTCACCTACTATGCATATCAACCTCCAATCTTTGTTATCCCAACACCAATCTATTTTTAACAATCCCCAAGGAATTCCCCCCTCTTGTGGCGCACATGATCATTACATTCCCCTAGTCCATGATAGTTTTCCTCCCAATTTTCTCCCTTATCGTCATATCTTTTCCCAAAAAAATGAAATTGAGAAAATTGTTCAGGAATTGCTAGTGGTAGGTGTTGTTTGTCCTAGTACCAATCCATGTTCTTCTCCTGTAGTCATGGTATTAAAGAAAGGAGGCATCAACACATGTGTGATAATTTTCATGCCCTCAACAATATCACAATCAAAGTCAAATTTCCCATTCTTTTCATTGATGACCTTTTGGATGAATTGAGCGGTGCTCGTTACTTTACCAAACTTGATCTCCATTTTGTCTACCACTATATATGTATTGAAGAGGTCGATATTCCCAAAACTTCCTTTCGATCTCATGAGGGTCACTATGAGTTCTTGGTCATGCCCTTCAACTTGTGTAATGCACCTTCCACTTTTCAAAGTCTCATGAATCATGTCTTCCATCCTTTCCTCTGTCATTTTGTCTTAGTTTTCTTTGAAGATATCCTGATCTATAGTAAAACTTGGAAATCCCATTTTTCCCATGTGGATTAAGTCCTACACTTACTGTGTCTTCACAAACTCTTTCTCAAATATTCTAAATGCTATTTTTGAGCCTTTGGAGTAGATTACCTAGGCCACATTGTTGGCAAGGATGGTGTACATGTGGATCCTTGGAGAATTGAATATATGAAGGATTCACCTCGCCTTAAAAATCTTAAAAATTTGTGTAGTTTCCTGGGTTTAACAAGATATTATCGCAAGTTTGTTTATAATTATGGTAAAATTGCATATCCCCTCATTGCTCTCCTTAAAAACAATGCTTTCATTTGGGCTCCCGAGGGTGATCAGTCCTTCCAAGACATGAAAGAGGTTATCTGCATGACTCTTGTTCTTGAACTGCCTGACTTCACCAAGAATTTTGTCCTGGAATGTGATGCTTCAGGGAAAGGAATTGGGGAATTCATGCAAGATGGGAGACCTTTGGATTTCAATAGTAAACAACATTCATAACGACATTTGGGTAAATCCACCTATGCAAAGGAAATGTTGGATATTATGCATGTAGTGGATCGTTGGCGTCCTTATATATTGGGGAAATTCTTCCAAATTAAAATGGATCATCATAGCCTCAAATGTTTTTTGGAACAAATAATTTCATCCCCAGAGAAACAAAAATGGGTGACCAAGATGTGCGGTTATGACTATGAGATCATTTACAAAAAGGGAAAAGAAAATGTGGTTGTTTATGCTCTTTCAAGGAAATATGAAGAATAAGGGTCCCTCTTTTCCCTCTCTTCCATTGTATCATGTTGGTTACAATTCGTTCACCAAGAGTGGTTCCAAGATCCCAAACTTTCTTGCTTGATCCAATAATTGCAACAAGATCCTCAGGCCTCTCTGTGATACTCTTGGCACAATGAGGAGATTCACTATAAATGTCACTTGTTTTTAAGAAAACAATGTCACCTTAAATCCACTGTGCTCTTTGAACTTCATGCTTTTTAAACAGATTTGGGAATTCAAGCTTTCAAAAAACCTATGAATGGGTCAAACATTTTTTTTTTGGTGGGGGGAAAGCATGAAATAGGACATTCGTACCTTTGTGTCCGAATGTGGTAATTTTCAATGCAATAAGGGAGAAATAGTAAAAAATACAGACACACTCCTACCACTCCCTATTCCCCTTTCTATATGGACACATATTTATATGGAATTCATTGTATGCTTACCCAAATCAGAAAATGAGTCATTCATCATGGTTGTAGTAGAAAACCTTTCCAAATATTCTCATTTATATGATCTCCAACACCTATTCACCACATCCATAGTGGATCAAATTTTCATGGATAATATCTTCAAATTCCATCGCATGCTTCACTCTATTGTCTCCAATCATGAGCCAACTTTCACCAACAATTTTTGGCAAGAATTCTTCGAGCTCCAAGGAACCCAATTGCATCTTAGCATGACCTATCATCCCTAAACTGATGGATGAACGCAAGTTTTCAACAAGTGCTTGGAAAAATATTTGCATTGTTTCATGTCTGACAAAAAAACTCAATTGTCTCAATAGTTACCACTAGATGAATAGTGGTACAACACATCTTACCATGTTGTCTCTCGCATGAATCCCTTTGAAGCGACCTACGGTAAAAAAACGAACTTCTATTCTATCCTACATGTCCAGTGTATCCAAGGTTTAGGATGTTGAAAAAACACTTACATTTAGAGCAAACATTCTCCGTACACCCAAATAAAATTTGGTCATGGGTCAAAATCACAAGAAATAATAAGCATATCAGGGTAATTCAGAATGTCAATTTGTTGAAGGGGACCAAGTGTTTCTTCATCTGCAACCTTATAAGAAAACTTCACTCAAAGCCAAACAATATTAAAAACTTGCTCCCAAGTTTTATGGAACTTATACAATTCTCAAGTGCACAGGGCTTGTGGCCTACCATTTATCTCCCCCCAATCAATCTTCTCCATCTTGTCTTTCATATCTCTTTCTTAAATAAATTGATTATTGTTGGGTATGTGTTATATTCTTTGCATGTGTGTGTGTGGGCACGTTAGGTTCGACAACTGCATTTGAGGATCCCTCTAGTAGTGCTATTTGTGTTGTGTGCACCGGGCACTTTCCTATGGGGGTCTCGAGGGGGGGGGGGTAGGTATGCCCCCCCTGGTTATGCGCAACATTTGGGGCAGCGCCCCGAAATTTTTTTGGGGCGGTTTTTTCTATTTTTAGCGGTTTACTAAATTAATCCCTGATTAAGGGATTAGGGTTTTGGTATCTAAGGAATACCTAAAAACATTGTATATATTGCATGGTGAATGGTGAAATTCAATAATGAATATAAGAAAGGTTTTCCCGGTTGAGGGTTTCTGGTATAAAATCTCTATGTACTCTGTGTATGAGCCATTGATTAAATTTTGTTTTGCTTAAGAATCTATATGCATTGCTTTACTTCACAGGTTTAAAATTTACAATTATAATAAGTGCCAGACTCAAACCAGACTCCCTAAATTGGATTAATAAAGCTCCATTTGGTTGTAGCCCCAATCAATCTTGGACCACCACAAGTTTTGTCTCCATCAGTGCACCGTAAATGAAGTTTTAGTTAAGTGGAAGGATACACCACCAAAAGATGTCACATGGGAGCGTACTACCATTCTTCAATAATTTCTCCATCTCAAGCCTTGAGGACAAGGTTGTTTTTCAAGGGAGAGGGCATGTTAGGGACCTAACCTCCCTAACCCCTTACATAGGTAGAATAGTATTTTTTCTATGTAATAAAGGACATCATTAGTAAATAAGGCCTATGTAATAATGTGAACTTGTCTAATGAAAAAAGACTTAATAGAAGTTTCCGCTTCTAGAAATATTTTCCTCTAGAATGTTCTTTAGAAGATAGGGAGTATAAGGCAAGGGAAAGTCTTGTCTTGAGAATTATTTTTTAATTGATCTCTTCTTTTCTATAGGTTACCCCGTCGAAGAGGCAAGTGAACCTGGATTTCTATTGATAGACATATCATTTCTAGTGTTATTATTATCTATTTTTTGTTGTTTCTACTGGTATTCATCATAATAATTATGTTTATGCTCTGCATAATACATCTGGTACCTTACATTACTGAAGATGGATTAAGACTCCATGCATATACAAACTCCTCAAAACCCCCATTAAACCCCCCTCTCTTGTGGAATCATAGCCCCTTGTTACTTTGGTCCTTACCTGTCTATAGTCAACAATGTATTTCATTTTATTATTTTACATGTACAATGTTTACCTATTACATCACTTAGCCCATGACCATTCATGATACTTACAAATATATAATATTGCATTAGGGATTAAATTGAGGTGTTACAATCCCACTCCCCTACAATTTGGATTGTCCTCGGTGCACATCACCATATAGTTGTACATGTATGCATACATAAATTATTACATACAATACTTGATAATTCTACAATTTAATGGTTCCTGCAACAATTCCATCCAACAATCTCTCTTTCTCCTCAACATGCATAACCCAAGGAAGTGTACTTCCTTTTCATTGTAGTCTCTCAAACTATCCCACTTCTCTTCCAAGGCTCTAGAATAGTTTTACATGGAGTCTTAGAGTTGTGGCCCCAGGAACTCTAGCTACACCAAAATGGAGTCTTAGTACACATATGTACAAATGTACATTTAGATTCCCTCAGAATCTGCAAAAGGTTGTGAGTACTCTTCCCTCATGGCCTCTTCATGCTCTCACATGGAATATTTAGGACTATAGTAGGTCCATTGAACCTTTACTAGGATGATGACTCAATTCCTAAGTAGTTTGACTTTCCATCCTAGTATGCACATCGACTTCACCCAAAATTTCCCTTCGTTCTCTACCTGGATCACAATCTAATCAATCACATGGTTAGGATTAGGCACATACTTATTTAATAAAGACACATGAAACACATTATGAACTCTCATTGATGTAGGAAATGCAAGCATGTATGCAATTGGGTCTATCCTCTCTAGAGCTTCAAATGGACCACAATATCTCACTACCAACTTTGGGAAACTTCCCAATTTCAAGAAGCTCCCTTTTACCTTCACTTTCAGAAATGAATTATTGCCCACTTTAGATTCCCTTTGTACTCTTACCTTGTTTGTATAGATTTTCTATCTATTATGTGTAGTCTTTAAATTCTACTTAATTTTTACTATCTTCTCTTCCATTTCTTTCAACAATTATGGTCCAATAATGGTTGTCCGCTGGGTTATCCTAGCTCACTGGTGTCTTTCATTTTCTACCATACAAAGCTTCAAATGGAAGGATGATCCATTCCATACATTCTTATCATATCTTCAATTATTTGGTTGACCCTCTCTATTTGTCCATCTAATTCTAGATGATAAGATATGCTAAAATTTAGTTTTGTTCCAAATCTTTTAAACAACCCTTTCCAAAAATTGGAAGTGAACTTGGTATCTCTGTCAGATAATATTTTCTTAGGCACACCATATAGCGTGGAAATTTCCTTCATATAAATTTATGCAATGTTGGCTACCTTATGTGTCATCTTGACTCGTATAAAATGTGCAGCCTTTGTAATCTTGTCCATCACTACCATTATGGAATCATGTTACCTTGTTGTTCTAGGAAACCTGTTTAGGAAATCTATGGTAACAATCTCCCATTTCTACTCAAGAATGAGAAATGACTATAGTAATCTCGCTAGATTTCTGTGCTCAACATTTACCTTTTTCCATTCCATGCATCTAGCAATAAATTCAACCACATCTTTCTTCATTCCGGGCCAACAATATTGGCCTCTTACAACTGGAATTGTTTTCTGATATCCTGGATATCCAACATATGGCACATTGTGCATTTCTTTTAAAAATAAATTTCTTAAGAATTAAGAATTAATAACATAAACTGTGTTTTCGTACAAGAGGATTCCATCCTCTTCCAGCTTTTAATCTTTAAATTCATTTTGTAATATTCCTTTAATTTCCACATAATGTTGATTTTTGATCCCAACTTCTCAAATTATTCTCTTTCAATATGAACTGTGCATACTAATGGATGTCACATGCATTTCATGCACCATGCTATCGAGTGCATCAACCACTTTATTCTCTTTCTCTTTAATGTGCTTGATTTCAAAGTAATATTTGTTGAAAAATTCCATTTTAGTATTGGTTGTCCAAACAAATATTTCAGACTAGTATGGTCTGTTCTCAACTCAAATTTTCTACCCATGAGATAATGCCTCCACATTTTTAAGGCACGAAATATTGTTGCCAATTCCAACTCATGGGTAGCATAATTTATTTCATGTTATTTAAGTTCGCTTAACTCATAACATATGACATGCCCATTTAGGGTAAGGACTCCACCAAGCCCTTCTTTATATGCATCGGTGCGCACGAAAAAAATCCTCATTTGGATCTGCAATCTATAAGATAAGTGTACTAGTCTGTAAATATTTCAAGTGTTGGAAACTCTCTTCACACTTGATAGTCCATTCAAATTTTACGCCTTTCTTTTGTAATGAAGTAATGGGGTGTGCAATCTTGGAGAAACCTATAATGAATCTCATGTAGTAACCAACTAGACTTGTAAATGATCTAACCTCAAAAATATTCTTTGGTGATGGCCAACTTTTGATTGCTTCAATATTTTCAGAATCCACTGCTATGCCATCCTCTAAGACAATGTCACCCAAACAATGGATCTTCTTTTGATAAAAAGTGCACTTGCTCAACTTGGCATACAATTGGTGTTCTCTCAACACTTGTAATACCATTATCAAGTGTTTCTTATGCTCCTCCTCTGTCTTGGAATAGATAAGAATATAATCCAAGAATACAGTGACAAATTTTTTTAGGTAATCTCTGAACACTTCATTCATTAAACACATAAAAGTAGATGGTGCATTTGTCAACCCAAATGGCACCACTACAAATTCATAATGACCATACTTTGTCTGAAATCTTGCCTTGCGAGTATTTTCTTCTTGAATTCTTACTTGATGATAACTTTATCTCAAGTCAATGTTATAAAATATATGTTCTCCCTTCAATTGATCAAAGATATCATCAATCCTTGTAAAATGATACTTGTTCTTTATTGTAACCTTATTTAGTTGTCTAAAGCCAATACA
>JASDQU010244709.1:15705-27884 GCA_032191745.1 Picea mariana | reverse complement strand
ACTGAATATATAAATTTATATTAAAAAGATATTTATAATGATATAAAGAGGTTAATGGTTTAAAAAAGTTTTGATTGATTTAAAATTAGTTTTCTTTAAATTTAGTAAAATTTAAGATTAAGAGGCATTTGTTAGGAGTAAAACTCTCTACTTTATTAATCACTAATAAATTATTTTAGATGATATGTTTTTTTAATAATATAAATGAAATAGTAATTAATGATAGCTATTCTCTATTCTCATTATTAATTAATAATTAAATTATAATAAATTTGTCAATCTGAAAAAAAATTTAACATAACATAATTATAATTTGTACGATCAAACACAATATTATATTTATTTTAAATTATATATTCTCATTATTAATTAATAATTAAATTATGATAAATTTGTCAATCTTAAAAAACAAATAACATAATTATAATTTGTATCATCAAACAAAATATTATATTTATTTATAATTATAATTTGTATCATCAAACAAAATATTATATTTATTTTAAATTATATATAGGAAATTTTATATGAGATATATTTTTTGAGGTCATGACTTTTATAAACGACTATTTTACTATAAAAACAAAATATTATATTAATTTTAAATTATATATATGAAATTTTATATGAGATATATTTTTCGAGGTCAAGAGTTTTAAAAACGACTATTTTACTAGAAAAATAAAGTTTTATAGTAATTTTTAAAATCACACAAAATATTATATTAATTTTAAATTATATATAGGAAATTTTATATGAGATATATTTTTTGAGGTCATGAATTTTATAAACGACTATTTTATTATAAAAGTTTTATAGTAATTTTTATAATTTGTACCATCAAACAAAATATTATATTAATTTTAAATTATATATAGGAATTTTTATATGAGATATATTTTTTGAGGTCATGACAATTATTTTACTATAAAAATAAAATATTATATTAATTTTAAATTATATATGAAATTTTATATGAGATATATTTTTTGAGGTCAAAAATTTTAAAAACGATTATTTTATTATAAAAATAAAGTTTTATAGTAATTTTTAAAATCACATAGAGAATTTAAATACCATACATATTATAAATTATGATGATGATTAATATTCACTAAGATAGAATTGGTTTATCGAACCTTAAATAATGTAATATTTATTTAAAAAAATTAATAAATATTATATTATTTAGCAAAATTATAGTTTTAAATAATAAATAATTTATATATTTTTTAAAATAATAAATATTTTTTATTTAAAAAAATTACAAGTATGATAAAAAATGTAAAATTCCTAGGAAAGTCATTAGAGATGCTTCTAATGAGTTCTTAAAACTAGATAAGATCGATACATCAACTTTCACAACTATCTAAGCTTGATCCTATAAAGTTTTGGAGGCAAACTCTAATATGCAATACTAAAGAAAATAATATGGTTCCCTTAAAGGACTAGAATTTCTACCTTAAAAGTCTTTACAAGTTCCCTAATTCCATGGACACCATTCATATTTTCCCTACATAGGATGAATTTTTTTTTTTGGATGACATAGAGTTCGAGGTTAAGCAACTTGCAAATGGGAAAGATAAGGACATTGGAGGCTACCAAGCTGAAATTTTTAAAATTGGAGAGCCTATCCTCATCCCTCACATACACAAGCTCTTCAATTTAGTAGTCAAGTAGGGCTTCCCTTGATCCAGATTATTTTGAGAATGAAATGTAGGTGGAGATATAACAAGGAATACATAGAGATATTGCAAGAAACACAAAGATACAATAATATACAATTTCTATTAATGAAAGAAATGTACAGAAACTGTAAAAATATAGAGTGAATGAACTCGCTAGAATGGTGGCAACTTATCTCTGAGAAGAGATGTGACGACTATGCTCATTCGCAAGAAGATGTTGTTTACATTAAGGCTCCAAAGACCTCTTTAACATAAAGCATAAGTGAGAAAACCCTAAACATCCAAAATGCTATCCTCGGAAGATGAAACACCAAAAGGTTTGTGGGCCCTGATGGGAGTAGTTGATACATCAACTTCCCGAGGATGTTAGTTTTTCATACGATCTCCATTTGGGGCATTTGATACCTTGTCGTAAAGGTATAATTAAGGAGTACAATTCCTGGTGGGGGTTAGGGCATGTTGTTAACAATCCTTCACCCCCCAAAAGTATATAAAAACATCATTTATGGCCTTAAAATGGCCTCAGAAGTTTGCGACCTGAAAAACCGTAAAAAGTTGTCCAAATGGAAAAATGTTCTTTGAGCCAATGAAATAGGTGGGTGGACATCGATATTCGCCTAGATCATCCCTAAACCATGGATGCAAAGCCTCATCATTGGACTATTTTTAAAAAAGGGGATAGAAACATTCCCTTTAATTATAGGACCATAATGACTAACCTAATTTTAGCCAAGCTTTATGGAATTATTTTGGAAAAGAAGATTAGCCTTTGGCCAAAAACTCATGGTAAAAGAGCTAAAGGCCAGGCTGATTTTAGGAGATATCATTCAACCGTGGACCATGTTTTTACCTTTAGGATCATTTCAGAGGAGTTCCACAATACTAAAACCAATCTTTTGTGTTGTTTTATTGACTTTAAAAAAGATTTTGATATGATTCCTCGAAAAAACCTTTGGCATAGGTTGGAAGAGATAAAAGTGACTTTCGAGTTGAGGGTTGCTGCAATAAAGTTGTATGAAAACGTTATTGCCAAGTTTCATAACATTGAGGGTTGATCGAAAGAGATTAACTGCAATATTGGAATCAAGCAAGGTTGTCCCTTGTCCCCTACCCTTTTTGGTATATACATTGACAAGTTAGAATATTACTTGGAAGAAGCAGGTTGTGTCAGCCCTACTCTCATTGGTATATTCATCAATATTCTTCTTTATGTTGATGATATCGTTCTTATGGTGAGGAGTCCCCACGATCGTGGAAAGAAAATAAGAATCCTCAAGGATTTTTGCTCCAATATGGGTATGACTGTTAATATTGACAAGACTAAGGTCATGATCATTAATCCAATAAGATCACTTATGATACCTTCGTATATGACAACAACAACTTGGAGGAAGTGACTTCATACAAATATCCTGGAATCGATATTCACCACAAGCTCAACTGGAATTATAACATTGAGAAAAGGATTATTAGGGGATGGAAAGCTTACTACGGACTTGAAAACAATTGTAAATCAACCAATCTTTGGATATGGGATAAAAATAAACTCATCTTTGAGACTCTTGTTATGCCTGTTATTTTATATGGATGCAAAGTCCAGGGATGCAGTATCTCTCGTAAATCCTGGAGAAAGATAGAGAAAATCCAAAATAATTTTATAACCTATAATCTCAAAATTAAAGGAAATATGCCATATCTCATCCTCCTCTTAGAGGCAATACTTTCCCCCATTGAGAGCATGACTATAACTAGATACCTAATGTATAAGAACGTATTAAACACTATGGAAGATAAGTGGCTTCCTAAAATTGCTTCAAAATCGAGATGTAACTCTCATATATCATTATTAAATAATGTAAATAAAAAGCTCTCATATATATCATTATTAAATTATGAATCATGTTTTCCAATAATATATATTTTATGATGATGGTGGTGGTAGTGGTGGTTAGTGTCCAATGAGACTAAAATTGGTCTATCTAACCTTAATAAAGGTAAGAGATTACTTGGATTTCTATAAAGTGTTATTTTGATGCTAAAACAAATTAGGAGAAACATTCCAAGATCACTATACTTTTGATGATTTAGAAGGGTTAGAAGGTCGGTATTGTGACAAATATTTTGAAATTGAGATCTAATTTAGGTATATGCATGGAAGGAGAAAATGTTTTTCATCTTCAATCCTCTAGGTGTCACAAAGATGACATATTCGTTCATGCCATGGTGTTTTGGGAATTTTCCAAAGCCTAGCAATATTGGTTCTATTTTTTACACTAGTCAAAATAAAGAGATAGATTTGATATTTAGGATTAGGGTTAACCACCTCCTTATAATATCTTACTTTTATTTTATCCTCTAATTCTTTATCACACCATAGATTCTCCTTAAATTTATCTTGAACAATATTATTAATATCATCGCTATTCTGTAGAATAACTTCAATAACCTCTTCTTTTATTCCCCAATTATTTATCCAAGATTTGGCATCATTATGCCATCCTTGCTTGAGCCGTTAGTGATTTTTTATAGAGTCTGAAGCAATTTTGGGGAGCCTCTTGTCAATTGGGTCTTGCTTAGCCGACAACCATTATAATTTCATAATTGATCACTTCACCTGTTATGGGATGGGACATAGTTCTTGAGGGGTTCACCATCACACAAGCCTCAATTTTCCATTTCTTGGGTTTTACTCTAGCAAGTCTCATCACTATAAATTGTTGATCTATCTCTATATATTCACAATCGTTACAGGCTAATGTAGTTACCCTGTCTACACAATTGAGAAATATGATCAAGTTTGAGATTTTTTTCCCTGTTTTCAACACTGAAAGAAATATAAGAAATGAGTAGAAGATACAGAGAGACACTCGACTATTCTTCCATTGGAAGAATTTTTTCTTGGTTTGCTACTCCAGATAATTTTGAGGATCTTTGCATCTCACAAGTGAATGCTATCCCCTTTTGGAGCCATAGTTAACACACAATTTGTCCATATTGTTTATCTTGTTCTTGTACATTAAGTACCTAATCATAGTTGTGATCTCAATGGGGGAAAGGCTCGCTTATATGAGGAGGATAGAATAGGGTGTATTTCCTTTAATTTTGAGATTATAAGTTATAAAATTCTTTTGGATTTTCTCTATCCTCCAATATTCTCGAGAGATACTCTGATCAAAATCTGGACCAGGGGTCAAATTTTAGCTCAAAAATCAACGTTCTCGGAATTGCTTCAAATCGAACAAGAGCGTAGGCCTCGTCGTTGCGAACCCAACGCAACTTGTTTCGTCTCAAACGGACATCAGGAGCGAGAGATATCGCGATTTGTTCGAATCACTAAACAGGTAAAAAAATGAGTGTTGACTGTGTAGTCCGTACAATCCGTATAGATGATGACGTGGCATGTTCGTATGATGACATGGCACGTCCGTATGATGAGGTGGCAGATGTTGATCTGGCATTCATTTATTGGCTGACAGTTGGATGAATAGTGTTCCGACACGTGGCATATTTTTGATCAATGGTAAGGTGCCATGTGGCCCAGTCATGCGCTGCCACGTGGCACCCCGGTATTGGCTGTTGGGTTGTTTATCAAAATTTTATGGAGTCCGTGGGATTCGAACCTCGGACCTCCCCACCGGTGTAAATCTTTGACAAAGTCCACCCGACCAATACGCCCATACAGTGTTGCTTACTGTATTACTATTTGTATTATATTTAAAATCAGCCTTTTGTATATATGGGCGGGGGTCGAGCTGGGGCTTAGCCCCAGCCCATGGTTACAACACATATGCCATACGACCATGGCTTTGATACAAAAGTGCACGCAGTATTTGTGTTTGCAAATGTGTTAAGCCTGCGGTTTTATGGTGTTACATATGATCACACCCGGAGCGCGGAGGGGGAAGTTGGAACGGTTTCCACCATTTAGCCCTTTTTGCCATAGTGCGAGGTCATATGACCACATGTGCCCAGGTGCTAGGCGGTTAGGGGCTGGCGCGCCCATAACCATACTACAGTTTGCACCGTTGGCGCAGTTGCACCCGGTGCCAGGTTATTGCGCTTAAATAAGCGTGTGTGCCAGGTTCATGGACAAGGGTGCATTTTGTAGATGTAGAGACAACAAACTTGAGGAAGAGAATGGCAGGAGGCCTATCTTCTTCATTATTTGGCTGATTGAGGTGCCGTAAAAGCCCAGCTAGGGGTTTTTGGACGTGCTGAATCCATTGGCACTGTTATCAAGGCCATTTGAAGACTTCTTTTGCAGGTTTTTCACCATTAAAGTCTCAGCAAGCTTTAGGGAGCTTGAAGCCCTCATTAATTGAGGTCATGTTTTGGTGAGTCCAAATTTATTTTCTGTGACTGAATAGTCATTTTTGGCTAATTGTTATGCTTTGAACACATTGGGACAGGTTTCAGAGGCCTTTGAGGACTTTTATAGGTGTTTTTTTCCAAAGAGAAGCTCAGGGAAGCTTATGGCCACATGTAGAAGAGGTCATGCCCGGATGAGCCATGATCCGTTTTCAGAGTTATATTAGTCATTTTTGGGGTTTTTATGTGTTCTGATCCCAATGGTATAGTCTATTGTTCCATTGGAGTTGAGCAGCAGCTTGTAAAAGAACTTTTGACAAATTAATTCCAGAGAGCCAAGTCCATTAATGGAGGCTTAAGGAGATGTAGCTTGGAGAGGGGTGAACTCCTTTATCATGTTTGTTTTGTTCTGAGTTTGATGGTTTATTTGTTGCAAGTTGTGTTGTTGTGTATTTATTTAAAGTACATATTTAACCATCTAAAGGAAGATTTCCTCACACATAAACATTCAAAAGAAGATTCATAAACTTGGCACATAATTTTATCTTGCATATTTTAACACATGAAGCAAGGTCTTGTAAAGTTTAATTTAATGNATCAGAGCATAGTTTGTTTTGTTCATGTATTTGCCATTGATAGCTTGAGATTTAGCTGTTGGTATTTGTGCAAGTTTTGTGTTGAAGTTTGATATCTTGCAAGGATGGAGGAAGCTTCAAGCATTGATAGTTCACATACATCTTCAAAATCAAAGTTATTTGACAAAGAGATGTTGAAGGAGATTCTAACCATGAGAGATTTGATGAAAGAGATGTGTGAAGATAGTAAGGAGAGCATTGCCTTTGAAGAGCAGTTGATGGCCATGAAGAAGGAAAAAGACCAGCTTCTTGCAAAGTTGCATGAGATGGAGACTCAACTCCATGAGGCAAGGAAAACCTTACCAAGTCCATGCATGAACATAAGGTATGCAATGTTAGTTTATCTTCTAATTCCTCTCAAGATGAATATTTTGGTGTTTTTGAAAATCACACAAGAGGAATAGGGTCCAAGTTATTGTTAAAAATGGGCTATGAAGGTAAAGGGTTAGGCAAGCATGCACAATGCATTGTTGAGCCTATTTTTGTTGAAGAAAGACCCAAGTATTGTGGTCTTGGATATGAACAAAGAGATGGAGCAAATTCCAAAGTTGAGGAGACAAGGGAAAAAGTTCGAAGAACAAATTTTGTTTCGAGTTCACCTCCTCAAGGAGGCTTTAAAGGTGAAAGTTCAAGAACTTTTGTTGAAAGTTCAATCCCTCCAACATGCAAAGCTTGTGTTCAAGATGAATGCAAATGTGTGAAACGAAAGAGTTGTGACAGTGATGAGGACAAGAACACTGTTGATGGTCTTCAAAGGAGAGCTTGTAACTCTTCAGATTCACCTCCTCAAAGAGGCGATAAAGGTGAACGTTCAAGGTATAATTCTGCTTATCATTCAGTTGCTTTTGATTATGTTAAGCATGATAAATTTGTATGTAAAAATGGAAGAAAGAATCCATGTACATATTGTGGTTTATATAACCATCATGTTTCAAAATGTTGGAAAAGATTAACCGCTTTCAGGAAACTTTATAAGAAAAGACAACGTGAAAAGATGATGCAAAAGATTTGCACTCATTGTCAGAAGAGGGGTCATCTCATTGACCAATGTTGGACATGCATCCAACCACTCATCCACAGCATAAGAAGCAGATGGATAAAGAAATTGGCAAGAATGGAAGAGGAGATTCCATCATCGATGTGTGTCAAGATGATTCACAAGAGGACGATTTTCAGCAGAAAAAGTCACCATTGAGTTGGCTTGGTAAGAAATGGTTGGATTTCTTGAGCAAGTAAGGCTTGCATTTTTCTGTTGTAAATGCACTTTTCAGCGTTATGTGTGCATTTATGGGAAGCATGATAAGTTGCAGCAGTTTATCACAACTTGCATGATGCAATTTGCATGTGAATGCAATTCATTTTGAAGGCATTTTTGTTGTTGCATAAATTCGCCAGGAGGATGTAAAAGATGGATATGATGTTCACTTGTTGCAGCCATATATCTTTTTCACATTCAGCTCTTATGTACCCACATGTTACGGGGTTTATGTACTTATGTTTGTACTGGAAAGAGAGTTGAAGAGTCATGCACATGAATTTGTTTTTGTGTATGTGTAAGCAATGAACCTGGTGATAGTTCATCATGAAGGACTCATGATTGTAACATGATTGTGTATCATGTTAGTCGACTTGTCATTTTGGAAGGTTGATATGTTTCAAATGAGTTTCGACTGGTGTTGATGATTGTCTGACAACTATGTTGTGTCGATCATGTTTTTCGACTTATGTCTAGTCGATGATGTTTGTTGGCTTATAAGTTGATATTGAGTACACCAAGATGCAGGAAAATGCCATGTACTTTGATGAAGTACAAGATGTGACAGTTTGTTTGAAGAGAAAAAGACTTTGTTAACATCATTTTCAATCTTGTATAAATTTGTTTTCAAGAATGATGGTTTTCTTGGTTTGTGACAAGATGTCACAGGAAAGTTTTTGCAGCCATTGGAGAGCTGATTGTTTTGACGCCAAAGAGTTCACAAGAGGGACTTGATTCTCAGTGGGAAGGTTGGCAGTCTTCCAAGCACAAAGAGAACAGTGGGTCAGTAGCAGCCAGAAAACAGTGGTTGAAGGACATAGTCAGTTGCAGTGCAAGGCATGTCAAAGTATACAGGTGATTGTCGAAAAGACTTTTCAAGTAGAATCAGTTGATAGAACTTGAAAGCAGAGAAGTATTGAATCTCAGATAGATAATCATAAGCTTTTGTGGGTCCAAAATCCTTTCAGTGGGAAGGTGTGATCAAAATCTGGACCAAGGGTCAAATTTTAGCTCAAAAATCAACGTTCTAGGAATCACTTCAAATCAAACGAGAGCGTAGGCCTCACCGTTGCAAACCCAACGCAACTCGTTTCTTCTCAAATGGACATCGGGAGCGAGAGATATCGCGATCTGTTCGAATCGCTAAACAGGTAAAAAAATGAGTGCTGACTGTGCAGTCCGTACAGTCCGTACGAATGCTAACGTGGCATGTTCGTACACTGAGGTGGCAGATGTTGACGTGGAATTCATTTATTGGCTGAAATTTGAACGAATAGTGTTTCGACATGTGGAATATTTTTATCAATGGTAAGGTGCCACGTGGCCCAGTCATGGGCTGCCATGTGGCACCTCGGTATTGGCTGTTGGGTTGTTTATTAAAATTTTATGGATTCCGTGGGATTCGAACCCCGGACCTCCCCACCGGTGTAAAGCTTTGACAAAGTCCGCCCGACCAATACGCCCATACAGTGTTTCTTACTGTATTACTATTTGTATTATATTTAAAATCAACCTTTTGTATATATGGGCGGGGGTCGGGCTGGGGCTTAGCCCCAGCCCGTGGTTACAACACATATGCCATACGACCATGGCTCTGATAAAAAAGTGTGCGCGGGATTTGTGTTTGCAAATGTTTTAAGCCCGTGGTTTTATGGTGTTACATATGACCACACCTGGAGCGCGGAGGGGGAAGTTGGAACGGTTTCCACCATTTAGCCCTTTTTTCCACAGTGCGAGGTCATATGATCGCATGTGCCTAGGTGCTAGGTGGTTAGGGGCTAGCACGCCCATAACCGTCTTACAGTTCGCACCGTTGGCGCGGTTGTGCCTGATGCCAGGTTTTTGCGCTTAAATAAGCGTGTGTGCCAGGTTCATGGACAAGGGTGCGTTTTGTAGATGCAGAGACACCAAACTTGAGGAAGAGAATGGCAGGAGGCCTATCTTCTTCATTATTTGGCCGATTGTGGTGCCGTAAAAGCCCAGTTAGGGGTTTTTGGACGTGCTGAATCCATTGGCACTATTATCAAGGCCATTTGAAGACTTATTTTGCAGGTTTTTCACCATTGAAGTCTCAGCAAGCTCCAGGGAGCTTGAAGCCCTCATTGATTGAGGTCATGTTTTGGTGAGTCCAAACTTGTTTTCTGTGACTGAATAGTCATTTTTGGCTAATTGTTATTCTATGAACACATTGGGATAGGTTTTAGAGGCTTTTGAGGACTTTTACAGGTGTTTTTACCAAAGAGAAGCTCAGTGAAGCTTATGGCCACATGTAGAAGAGGTCATGCCCGGATGAGCCATGACCTGTTTTCAGAGTTATATTAGTCATTTTTGGTGTTTTTATGTGTTCTGATCCCAATGGTATAGTCTATTTTTCCATTGGAGTTGAGAAACAGCTTGTAAAAGAACTTTTGACAAATTAATTCCAGAGAACCAAGTCCATTAATGGAGGCTCAAGGAGATGTAGCCTGGAGAGGGGTGAACTCCTTTATCATGTTTGTTTTGTTCTGAGTTTGATGTTTTATTTGTTGCAAGTTGTGTTGCTGTGTATTTATTTAAGGTACATATTTAACCATCTAAAGGAACATTTCCTCACACATAAACATTCAAAAGAAGATTCATAAACTTGGCACATAATTTTATCTTGCATATTTTAACACATGAAGCAAGGTCTTGTAAAGTTTAATTTAATGAAGTAGAGGGTGCTTGCATAGCATAACAAGTCAGCCTTCTATTTTCAGATCATACTCCAACCCCAAAATTCACATCCATAAAAGATAACAGGATTGACAAGATTCTCAAAGATGATCTTTTTCATATCCCATAGACAAAGGTTTGCTAATTTACAATTATTTTCAAGCCCATAATAAGATTTCCACCCTCCATTTAAATCATTTTCTCGATGCTATATTTCCAATTGAACTTGTGATGAATATAAATTACAAGATACTTGTATGAATACACTTCCTCCAAGCTATTGTTTTCGTATATGAAAGTGTCGTAGGTGATCTTGTTGGATTTAATTATCATAACCTTCATTCTTTTCAGTGTTCATAGTCATTCCTGTACTAGAGCAGAAGTCCTTGAGGATTCTAAGTTTCTTACTAAGGTCATTGGGATTCATTTCCATAAGAACAATATCATTCGGATAAAGGAGAAGGATGATGACTATACTAGCAAGATTTGGTCCAACACAACCTATAGCTTCCAAACAATCTTCTAAATTGTCAATGTATATGTTAAAAATGGTAGGGGGTGGGGGAAAACCTTGTTTGAATCCTACATTACAGTTAATTTCTTCTTACCAACCCTCAATGCTCCTAAAATTGTAATAACATTTTCATACAACCTTACTACAATAGCTCTTAGCCAAGAGATGAGAACTTTTAACTCTTCTAACATATTCCAAAGGTTAGTCCTAGGCACATTGTCAAAATCTTTCCTAAAGTCAATGAAACAACAAAGGAGATTGGTTTTATTGCTACGACACCCCTTTGCAATGATCCTAAGCATGACAAGGTGGTCAACAATTGAATGATAACCTCTAAAACTGGCATGGCCCTTAGCTCTTTATCCATGTCATTCTAGCCATATGTTTATCTTCTTTTCCAAAATACTTCCATATATCATGAATAAAATGGGGCTAATTTTAATGGTCCTATAATTAGAAGGATTTCTTTTATCCCCACTTTTAAATATAGGTACAATGAGACTTTGAGTCTAGGGTTTAGGGAAGCCTTGCTTGAATACTAAATTGGAGAGCGTGTGTATGTGAGGGATCAAAATATACCTATTTTATCTTGGTAGCCTTTAATGTCCTTAGCTTTCCCATTTGTGAGTCACTTAACCCCAAACTTTGTCTTTTATAGAAAAAACTTCATCCTTTTTAGAAATTGATGTATTAAGAAATACAAATCAAACTACTACATACACTAGACTTTTATTGTATACTTTAAAATAAGTAAATGTTTTATGCGAAGTCATCATTCACATAAAAATTAATTAATATATCAATAAGTGCAAATGAAAGTACTACTTACACTATACTTTTATTGTAGACTTTCAAATAAGCAAATTTTTTATTAACATTGGATTCATTGTTGACAATCCATTAGTTTATCTTTAATTACAAATATTTTTCTTGCTTTCCAATGTTACACATATGCTTAACAAAATGGCTATTTTTTCATAATATTTAAATTACTTTTATCACACGTCTCATTGGCTTTTGGTGGAGCTCTAAGAGAATGCAAGTTTTCAATATTAGGTTATACCTAAGTTTTGTTATTTAATCAT
>JASDQU010244709.1:0-15685 GCA_032191745.1 Picea mariana | reverse complement strand
AGGCACATTGTCAAAATCTTTCCTAAAGTCAATGAAACAACAAAGGAGATTGGTTTTATTGCTACGACACCCCTTTGCAATGATCCTAAGCATGACAAGGTGGTCAACAATTGAATGATAACCTCTAAAACTGGCATGGCCCTTAGCTCTTTATCCATGTCATTCTAGCCATATGCTTATCTTCTTTTCCAAAATACTTCCATATATCATGGATAAAATGGGGATAATCATAATGGTCCTATAATTAGAAGGATTTCTTTTATCCCCACTTTTAAATATAGGTACAATGAGACTTTGAGTCTAGGGTTTAGGGAAGCCCTGCTTGAATACTAAATTGGAGAGCATGTGTATGTGAGGGATCAAAATATACCTATTTTATCTTGGTGGCCTTTAATGTCCTTAGCTTTCCCATTTGTGAGTCACTTAACCCCAAACTTTGTCTTTTATAGAAAAAACTTCATTCTTTATAGAAATTGATGTATTAAGAAATACAAATCAAACTACTACATACACTAGACTTTTATTGTATACTTTAAAATAAGTAAATGTTTTATGCGAAGTCATCATTCACATAAAAATTAATTAATATATCAAGAAGTGCAAATCAAAGTACTACTTACACTATACTTTTATTGTAGACTTTCAAATAAGAAAATTTCTATAACATTGGATTCATTGTTGACAATCCATTAGTTTATCTTTAATTACAAATATTTTTCTTGCTTTCCAATGTTACACATATGCTTAACAAAATAGCTATTTTTTCATAATATTTAAATTACTTTTATCACACATCTCATTGGCTTTTGGTGGAGCTCTAAGAGAATGCAAGTTTTCAATATTAGGTTATACCTAAGTTTTGTTATTTAATCATGGGACATGCACACAATGCAATTTTTTTCCTAACATAGATAGTCTAAGTTTGGAGTTTTAATATTATATTACCGCTACATAATCTTATATAACTACTACATCTATTCATTGATTTCATTAAATTCATGTCAATGGAATAGATACATGTGATGTCATATATTAAATGTAAAGTGCAATGTTGCCATGTATTTGTTTGTCAAGAATCTTGTAACCATTTAGAGCTTAACCACTCCAATGACATATACTTGTATACCATGTGAAGTGGATTACTCAAAAAATATTTGTAAATTCAAATTGATCACTTTCTTTGTTATTAAAGTTTTAATTTATTGGTAATTCCAATAATCAATGTAGTGTTTCCTTTTCCTTCCTGTTCATCAAAATTGATTTGAAAAATATTTAGTAAATGGGCTTAATCCTTTTCCTTCATGTTCATCAAAATTGATTTTGAAAAATATTTAGTAAACGAGCTTAACTTCGCTTTGAAATCAATGATTATGTGAGAAATAGAGACATGAATATATATAAAAAATAACAATTACAAAATTCAAACATAGTAGAAAAATCACTAATTACAAAATCTACACAAAACACATTAAGTCACAATGAATATTAATAAAATAGAATACACTTGAAGTTAAATGAATATTATATAAAACCAAAATAATGGCACTAGAGTCAATTACCATCTTATTTTAGAATAGGAGGAAATAATTGCAGGTTCATTATTCATATGGTTATAAATAAAGTTACATTATCAAATTTATTGAGTTGTTATCTAATCATGTGAAAGCATTAAAAACTTAATAACAATTTAATATGTGGATGATTACTTGAGCTTATATTTATATTTAAGCACATAAGCTATTAAGTGTATAGTAATATGTTAACCTTTGTAATTATTAAGTTTATTAATTATGTGTGATGATCTTAGTTTTAGTAGCATACTAAAAACATACATTCTCATGAATTTTAAAGCTCTTGGCACTTAAAATTCATTAATTTCATCTTTCTTTTACATAATTATTCTATTTTTTTTATAAATAATTTAATATACAACATTCTCATTTCATAAGTTAATGTTAATCTGAGACCTATATAGAAATATTATTTTTATTTAACACATTTCATTTCAATTTTATTGAAGATTTATTTTATAGAATAAATAATAATTAGTTGTCTATTTATTTTAGAGAATTTTGTTGCCTTATATTATAATTTCAGAGAATTTTGTTGCCTTATATTATAACAAGAGACTGTCATTATTTATTGTTTTTATTATAATTGCAACACTAGTTTTAGGAACATAGGGTAATGCAATTTTGGTATTGGTATGAGCATCTTCAAGATATTGTCATGCAATGTTATAATTCAAACTTATGCATGAATTCAAATCTATACACCAAAAAGTTTTTGGCGGGATCATCTCCACTATAGTTACACTTGTATTTTATAGTGTTCAACATTTTATTAATATTTTATTAAGTTTTTTTTTTGTTAAAGTTAACATGTAGTTTTGTTTATCATATCTCTTTTATATTATGTTGTTATATAATTTAAATAATTTTTATAGTATTTTATTTTGTTTTATTTTTTATTATTTAAAGGTGGTAAAATTTCTTATAATTTAATGTTTGGTTTAAAGTGAGAGGAGATATACATTAAACAACTTGAGATTGTTGTTATTATTCAAGGAAAACTACATCACCGAAGATAACCTCTTGATAGTTTGTAAGGACACACACTTTTACTTTAGCTAAATGTGGTGTTATCTTATTTCTTTATGTATGAGGGAGATGGGCTCTTAGCCAATAGAAGTTTTAGGCCTTACTCTAAAACCAAAAATTTGTTTTATCCTAGGTAGTATCCATAAGAAAACCAAATTCCTTTGTGGTCATGGCTACCTCCACTTATTCATTCATTCGTTTTTCTTCTTCGTTTAAATCTAAATGTGGAAAAACTTAGCATAACCCACTTCTCAACAAGTAGAGAGGATGACCATCATTAGCTACTATTATTTGTGAATGTGCTTTCACTCATCACCATTATTAAAGGAAAACCATGCACTTGAAATAACCAATTAGTGGTCAGTAAGAGGGTAAAATTTCACTCTTGTGAGATGCCTCTAGGTCTTACCATTAACTCAACTTCATAGGAAGTCAAAAATAATTTGTCTTACTTAAGGATGTGAAGACAATTTCAATAAAGATAGTATCTATAAGAAAGCTACTAGTATCCCTTGTGATCTTTATGTGAGTTTTTAATAACATTTAACTTTAATCCCATACACATGAAACCATATAATACTTTAATTATAAAAAAAACTCCAATTATTCTTTATAACTTATAAAAATTATATTTGTTATGAGAATTTCATTTTCACTATATTGAAAATAGAAATAATATTTTAAATTATATATACTTATATAAAAATAAGTTAAATCAATTATTTCAATTATATATATATATATATGAATGAGTTAAGTCAATTTTTTCAATGAGTGTATTCTTTTTTCTTTTAGGTAAAAGTCTCACCCTCCACCTTGTTATATTCATTTTTGAAATTCCTACTATTTGGGTTTCTATTAAAATACTATTTGGGTTTCTATTAAAATGGATTAAATGTCTTAAAAGTTTTATTGTTAAAATTTTTGTTATATTCATTTTTGAAATTCCTACTATTTAGGTTTCTATTAAAATGGACTAAATGTCTTAAAATTTTTATTGTAAAATAAAGTTTTATGGTTAAAATAATTATTATGAATTTGTGAAAAAAAAATAATATAAAAAAATGATTTTCTTATTATTTATATTTTTCTAAATAAGTTAATAAGTGAATAAATTTATTTTAATATAATTTTGTTATGATGAAATTTTTTTCTATATTTAAATTATTATTTTAAAATAAGTGAGGATTAAATAATTTTACAGTAAATTTTTTTATTGGAATTTGAAGAAACATTTCCACCTATTAAATTTCCGAAATTAAATAAACTAATTTTATAACGAATAGATCTTATTCAACACATGAAAGTAAATCTAACTAAAATTTTAAAAATACATGGAGTTGAGTTTCACAACCTTGATAGAAATTCAAATGATGACTTAGTCAAACCTAAAAGGACTAACTTTTGGGCCTCTTTCTTACAAGTTGGGCGCTTCCTTACGGGTGAGTTCAACAATTTTCATAGAAATGGAAAAGGTTAGACTCCATTGATACCGACCAAGATTGTCACTAATAGAAGTCTTTTAATCCATTCCATCCTTTTTTCTTTACTTTCCCTTAGCTATTCCATAATGTCTTTAAAATCGTTTAGTGCTACTTCTTCAATCCTAATTGGATTGGGCGGTTATGGCTTCGTTTGTTCAACGAGTTATCATTTTCTAAATTGGTAAAACCTTCTTCAAGAATTTTGCCTCCATTTTAAATCAATCCAAATGTCATTTTAATTCAAATGCATCTAAATGTGCGTGGCTTCATTTTTCTCTGGGCGTGGGCCTAATCAATGACATTTAATAGCACGCCATTGATATTTTATTTTTCAATTTTATCCATTAAAGCGCCTTTATGGCTTTAGGAATATTTCAAACATAAAATATATTATTAAAGTGAGAATAAAATATATTATAAGCTAATCTAACTTTGAAATTTAATATTTTGGCGTTGGTGTTCAGATGCGTGAACACTGAAGAAGCGAATATTTCAAACATAGGTTGAACAGACGTGAACGTGAAGGGCACTGAAAATATCACCTATAAAAGGACGGTCTGCATCGTCCCAATATAACTGAAAGTTGCAATTAATGCAGTGCTAAGATGGAAACGAGTGTCAGAAAGATGAAATCGATGAGATTTTCCGTGATAGCGACCGCCTTGGTTACAATGGCGACGATGAATTTGTATTTTGTGTGTGCAGAGCAATGCGGACGGCAAGCAAGCGGAGCGCTCTGTCCCGGCGGCTTGTGCTGCAGCAAATGGGGATGGTGCGGCAACACGGAGGCGCATTGCGGGCAGAATTTTTTAATTTATTGGAGATTACTCTCAAAATCTTATATAGGAGAAAACTCACTTCAAACACTTTTTCATTTTAGAAAGTGGTGAAACATAGATTATAATCTTATGATTTTTATAAATTAGAATATTGATAATGATGATGGGTTTATTGCATTTTAAGAAAAGCAAGAGATTACGTGGATTTCTTTAAAATGTTATTTTTATGCTTCAAAAACATTAAGAGAAGAGTTCCAAGACCACCAAAGTTTTGATGACTTAGAATGTTAGGAAAGTCGATATTATGACAAATATTTGGAAATTGGGATCTAATTTGGGTCATCTTCCAAACACTTCTTATCATGTTTAATTTATGCTATTTTCTCGTAAAGAGAAATTTGAAGTACATTGGTTTCACCAACACATATTATTTGGAGAAATAAATTTTATCATGTTTAATTTATGCTATTTTCTCGTAAAGAGAGATTTGAAGTACATTGGTTTCACCAACACATATTATTTGGAGAAATAAATTTTAAATTTTCTTCAAGGAATAATGTAGAGATCTTCGTTTTTAGATTAAGATTTAAGATTTGTGTTTTCTAACACTTTTTATAATATAGGTAGAGAAACAAAATTGGAGATTGCATCTTTGACTTTTTCTCCTCATTCCAAAATCTTACATTGTATTGTATTTTTAGTGATTTCATGATTCCTCCATTTAAAAATTTTAAAACATTCACAAATACACATTATTTGAGATTTAAATTACAATGATCTTACATTGTATTTTTAATGATTTCATGATTCCTCCATTTAAAAATTTTAAAGCATTCACAAATACAAATTATTTGAGATTGAAATTACAATGTTATGTGCACAACCAAATGGGTAATTCAATGATAGTTGTAAATATATATAAAATTCAAGAAGAGGTTACTAGTATAACTAATTAGTCAATGTACTTAACAAATAGTCCTACATATAAATATTACTTGGTGGAAACTTGATGTTTTTCCCTTTGTCTTTCCAATAACACCCCCAAAAATAAACATGACCATGTTGTTTATTAAATTTCTGCATCAAGCAATACAAACACAAATATTCTTAACACTGGTTGCATAGTTGGAAACACTTGTCACAAATTTCTCTCCTACAATTGAAACAAGAATTTTCTTGACATTCTGTGGAATAGAAGAAGCATGATGATCCTTGGCTTTGTATGGAACATGGGGAGCAAGAAGTTTCTTTCAAATCTGATTCATTGATACACAACAATCTCACAATCAATGTACTTATAAAATTGCTAAAAGGGGCATCTCCACCAGTGTACTTTCTTAACCTTAAATCATTCAGTCTCTTGGCCTTGATGTATTCTTGTTGAATTTCATAATCAAGCCAAAACTAGCTTAGAGTTTCTATAATGTAGACTCCTTAATGGAGAGAGAGCATCACCCTTCCTCAATTTGGATTGAGGGCTAGCACTGAAATTGGGAGCGATTATAGACCACAATGTTTAGTTGTGTAATATTATAAACTCAATTTCTTTTCTCCCTATATAAGACTACATTCTAATGGAAAATCATTTATGAAGGGGTTGTGGTGTAAGAGCCATAACTTGGAGATTGTAGATAATGACATAATACACATATCACCTCTAAAGATATTAAAATGAAAAGGTGTGGTGCATGTTGAGACTCCACATCGGAAATTGAGATTGGGTGATAACGATTTGGTTGGCATGGTTTGAATAGAGCGTATGATCCATCAAATACCCAACAACCTCCTAGAACAAGGATTCATGATTATTTACAAAATTATGAGAATATAAACTAGCTAGGGAATTGTAATAACCAGAAGATCGCATCCATTTATGTTGTCTATACTATTAAATAAACAATCTGAGTGATTTTTATGTTGGGATTGACTGTACAATGGACCAGGCTTGATACTAATAGAGAAAATAACATATTAATCTGGCATCGACTTCTGAGTAAGATCTATATGAATTTATCATGTCAGATATTTAACCACATATGACATATCCATAGGAACACATTAAAATGTAGTCTAACTATAATTCAATTTCCCAAAAATTAACAAAACACATAATTAACACTGAGATTTTACCCTTGAATCCCAAATGGTAAAACTAGCTTCGAATGGTTATTCACTCTTTATTTCAGAAATTTCGTGTTACAATGTTAGCTACAGGCTCATGGGCCATTCAAAAATTTACACAAACAATATTCATTTGAATCCCCTCACCTCTCAGCCAAAATACCCTTTGTGAGTTCAATTACAAGAAGATACAGGAGGAGATGGGGCTAATGGGAAGGCCAAACATACTCATCCTTTCATTTTCCATTCCCCACCTTTCTATCTTATTTCAATTTTTTTTCTCAAATTTTATTATTTTAATACGTGCATTATCCTTTTTTTTCTTCTTTTCAACCCTCATTAATTGTCGAATAGCTTAGGGGTATTGAATCTTACAACCATTCATTTTTTTTTCAAATCCATTTTGGATCATACCTTTCCATCGAGAGTATTTTGGTTTCTAAAATATTCTATGAAACCAATCCATGGATTAATGTTCTTCTTGCCTACTTCTCAAGAGCATGGCTCTCAACTCAAGCTCTTGGGTACAACTCTAGTTTTGGATCTATCTCTAGCTCATGGCTACATCTATGGATTTCTCTCTGGATATGGCTCATGGATTTAGCGCCTTGCTCTAGCTATGTCTCTAGCTTTGGTTTCTAGCTCCACTTGTTCCTGAAGTGAAAACATATGCTCATTGATTCTCTACTTTGAGCAATTGTTCATACTTGAGTCTCTCTTAAATCAGAGTCCATCCCCATCTTAGGTGATTCATTTTGGTACTTTATGGGTAGAAAAATTGGAGATATTGTCTTGTAGGGACCATTTTATAGGTAGGTCTCACTTTGGTGATTTGGGGTCCTTAACTTGTTGAGGCCTTAAATGATATTTTCGGGGTCAAAAAATTTCAATATTAGCTCAAAACCACTTGATTCTTTTCTATCTTCGATATCTTTCCAACGGTGTGAGGATCACCTCAAGAAAATTCTGTATGTGGAAGTTATGCCACCCACAAGTTGACCTATTGTGTTGACCACCATGGTATACAGTGGATGACACATCCTCTTCCATTACTCACACAAGTGGAGATCGTCACATGTGGACTTTCAATAATATACTAGAGGGTCCACAAACCTAACATTAATTAGGAGTTGAGGCAAGCAAAAACCCTAACATTAACCCTAGATAGATATTAGGTTATGTTAAACACTAGGGAACTAGGAAAGGAAGGGGTTCCATTCTTCTCATATTGTGTATTGTTCCATAGTTGAGCATAGTATCTAGGAGTTGGATATTAAAACATAACAAAGGAATTAAAAGATCTTGTATTATCCATACTAGCCACAATATCCATGGAAAATCCTTACTGAGTGCCCATTTCTGTGTATTTGCATTTCATAATTGAGAAGAAAAAAAGTAGAGCATAAGCCACACCTTCTAGCCAGGTTTTTCCCATATTAGGTTTTTCGAGGGTATATCTTGTGTCCATTGTGTGGATGATGCATTATTTTCTTATCTTTTTTCATTTACATTTATAACATCCTTTTCAGATATGGTTGCACCACTCCATGCCATAACAACAAACAAGATGAGTTTCTAGTAGGGAAAGAATCAAAATAAAGGTTTTGACATGCTAAAAATAAATATCAATCAAGCACCAATTATTGCATTTCCTAATTTGCAGAATCCTTTTGAAGTGGAGATGGATGCAAGTGGGTATTCTATGGTATAAATATTAATGTAGGGAGGTAAGTAGATATGCTCTTATTATGAAATGTTTCATGGTGCAATTTTTAGCTACCCTACATATGACACAAAACTCTATGCTCTAGTTAAAGTTGTTAAGAAATGGAGGCACCATTTGATGGGAAAGGAAAGCATCATCCACAATGAACACCAACGATTACAGTATTTTTAAGCCCATAGTAAGTTTCAACAAATCGAACACTATAAGCAGATGGGGATTTTAAAAAAAATTCATATAATAATCAAATATAAGAAGGGTGGAACTAATAAGTTGGAAGACGATGTTTCAAGGCCATCTACATTCAATATCACAAATTTTGGAACTCTTATGCACATGGATAATTTCAGTCATGATGCATACAAAGAGGCATATGTGATGGTAAGGCTAACTATCATCACCAAGATAGGTTTTTCTACATGCTATACAATCTCTATGTTTCTAAAGGTGAACGATTGCATATTATCAAAGAGGCTCACACCTCCAAAGTTGCAGGTCATTTTGGTGTTGGGAAGACAATTGCCAAATTACAAAGGTATGTGTATTGGCCTATAATTAAAGATGTATCTGGGTTTATTAGAGGATGCATAATTTGTTGTACTAGCCATACCAATAAAAAAAAGAAAGGTTTATACTATTCCATACATGTACCTACTAGACCCTAAGAGAGAATCTCCATGGATTTCATGGGTGGTTTGCTAAGAACAAGGAAGGGACATGATTATCTACTTGTGGTAGTTGACATGTTTAGGAAGATGTGCATTCTCATGCCTTCAAAAAATACCATCAAGGGACAAGATGTAGCAAACATGTTCTTTAAAAAGGTTTGGGTGCACTTCATGATAACAAGGAGCATAATCTTAGATAGAGATACTAGATTTCTTAGTGCACTTTAGACAACAATTTGGAAGAATATGGACACCAATTTTAAGAGATCTACATCTTTCCATCCACAAACATATGGGAACATAGAAGTCATGAACATGATATTGGTTTAATTTTTGAGGGGTTATAATAAAAAAGAATCAAAGGAATTGGGATGAAAATTTTATTTATATTCATCACTCTAATAATAGAGCAATCCGTACTTCTACTAGTAAGTCCCTTTTTGAAACTTTATTTGGGTATTTTCCACCTTCACCCTTAGATGTTGTATATGGGAAGAAAGGAGGAGTGAGAGACGACACAATATGTGAGAAGAATTGAAGGCTGGAAATTTCATTGATAAGATTAGGCATATCTATTTGCAAGTACAAGAGACATTGAAGAAGTCAGAATAAATATATAAGGTATGGCATAATCAACATAGAATTGAGAAAACTTTGAAGGTGGGAGAAAAGTTTGGTTGTACAACCTAAATAAAAGATGTAGGGTTCTCATAATAAGATCAAGTATTTGTGGTATGGTCCTTTTGAAGTATTGGGGAAGGTGGGTGATAATTCCTACAGACTCAATCTACCCCCACATATATGCACATGTATTCAATAGAAAATGTAGAAAATCTAAAACTCTACAAGCCCTCCATCTTGGAATAGGAAACAAATGATCAAGTCTTATAAATCATAGAGGAGTTAGGATTAGAAGCTTAGGAAAAATTAGCAGAAAATGCAATTTTAGAGAATAATTCCAGAACAACTAGACAAGGGTAGTGTGAAATTTGGCAGGCTAGGTTTACAGGACAACTTCTAGGCAAGACCAAATGGTACTCCACGGAGAACGTATGAGGAAAATATTCATTGCCTCCTTTAGTAAAATATTTTTGGAACCAAATCCTCCCTAAATGGGGAGGCATGATCCAAAATGAATCATTATATAATTTTCCATCTATTTTGATACTTTTTGGATGAAAAAACTAGATCTATTATCTTGTAGTGTCCATTTTACACATAGGTCCCACTTTGGTGATTTGGGGTCTAGAACTTTTTGGATCCCATTTGAGACCTTAAATGGTATTTTTTGGGGTCAAAACTTTATAGTCTTTTCTCCCAACCTTTTAATAATGATCTACACTTCAAGACCTTTTTGACAATGTGAATATCACCTTAATCAAATTTCATATGTAGAAGTTATGCCTCCTTCAAGTTGACCTATCATGCTGACTACCATGGTACCAAGTGGATTCCATGTAAACTTCCATTACACAAACAAGTGGACTTTCATGAAGATTCTAGAGTGTTCATAAACCTAACCTTAATTTGGGTTTGAGGTGAGTAAAAACCCTAACCCCATATGACTATTAGGCTATGTTAAATAATCAGACCTTAGGAAAGGAAGGGGTTCCATTATTATTGTATTGTGCATTTTTATATAGTTAAGCATAACATATGGGAGTGGGATATTGAAGCATAGCAGAGGAAGAATAATATCCTATAGTATTCATATTGGTCATGATGTCCATGTAAACTCCATAGTGAGTGTCCCTTTCTTTGTATTTGCATTTTATAACTCATAAGAAAAGAGCATAGCATAGGCCTCACCTTCTATCTAGGTTCTTCCCATATTGAGTTGTTCTAGGGTACATATTGTGTTTATTGTGTGGATAGCATGTTAATTTCTTAGCTTCTTTCATTTCAATTTTGGTTATTTCAATATTTTCATGCATTAAGTGAGTAACATTTAATTTGAATATTAAGTAAATCACTGAATAATTATATATTGTAAAAAGTTATAAGATATGTAGGGATGAATTTTTCTAGTGGAGTTTCCACGATAGTTTACAGATCATTCGACATGCAAGTATTTTTCATTCTCAAACTTGGAGGAAATTTTCTTGGTGGCCAATGGAATCCAAGTTAAATTTTGGTATTCACTTGTTCAGTGATATCCAAGAAAGCTAAATTCCATCACACAAAAAATCATTGAAATAAGTATGGTCTTCCTTCTACTAAGAACAATTTCTTTACAACATGGAATTTTGTTGTTGTTTACACGTTCTTACATAGAACTTTGTCTCTACAAAAATGGCAATTGAATGATACCATTTGCATGCAATCATGACATATTCTTTTTCCCAAAATAATTTCCAAAACATACACATGTATCATTTTAGGTGACAATGCACGTGTCACTATGGTTGTGGCTTTACACAACATTCCAATGAAGATAATGAATGCCAACAAAAACAATCTTCACTCGTGATATAGTTATTGCTCCACACAACTCTCATAAATGCATTCAACAAAATCACATAAGAAAACAAACAAAACAAAAAAATGTTTCTTCATCAGGTGCCATGGAGTTTCAAGGAACCCCCAATGCTAATGACCTTTGTGCACCAATCTCTGACACTTCTCTAAGAAGGGGATATTCTCTTATAATATTGAAGGAAATAATTGGGTCAACACTACCTTTAATGTCAACATATACCTATTGTCCACCTTATTGGTGACACACATCTCTTATGTTTTTGTAACTCCCTAAACAATATTTGATCCATGGCATGGGATTGTAGGGTACTCTTTATCCCCTTTTGTCTTGACTCTCCATTCTCTTCTCTTGGTTTTGTGGTGCCTAGGATGAACCTCTAGATGAATCCTCCAACACTTTGCATCCAAATGTCCACTCAACTTGTAGTGTTTGCAATAGTTCTTGTTGATGCTCCATGGATTTGTTAATATTCTCCTTCTCTCCATACGCCTCTTACTTTGTTACTGTAATGAAAAAGTATTCTTGCCATTCTTCCTATGAAAACATCCAGGCTTGTGAATGCCGCTTGCCTCTCCCAATAAGATACCTCAAGATCTCTCTTCTTCCCACATAATGAACATACCTTAGAATACCAATAGTGGGAATCTCTATGGTCATTCTTCTTCTAATAATGAAAAATGAGGGATGTATTACTTGATGCATGCTTCTTGTTCTTTTTATTTTTTCTCCAGTTGATTGGATTGATACTTATTCTAAGTACAAGTGCAAACCAAGCCTATGAAATATTCAATCTACCACAAGAAGGATGGAGTGGTATTGTGCTTCCATATTCATTTTTTATTGTTCTCTCTTTTGATGATAAGGCCAAATCTGCATGATATTTTTCCTTCACAAAAGTGATCTTGTTGGTCATGTCCTTTTCCTTTATGCCCCAAAACCCAAGCCTTCATGCTTGAACCTCAACGCAACTACAATGGGACTTATGATGCCTTTTCTTATCTTTCCTAACCATTGACCATCACATCACATTTTCCTTGAAACAAAAATTTTCTTGACTTGTTGTGGAATAGAAGAAGAACAAATTTCGTTGGAATTGCATGGAGCAAGGTGAGAAATAATTTTCTTTCGAATTTGATTTACTGATACAAAATAGGCTCACAATAAATGTACGTATAGACATGATAAAAGAGACATATCCATCAATGTACTTTCTTGACCTTGAATCATTGATGTTTTTGGCATTGATATATCCGTGTTGGATTCCAAAAGCAAGCCAGAGCCAACTCATAGTTTCTACAATGTAGACTCGTAAATGAAGAGAGATTATCCTCCTTGGTCCAATTGGATTTAGGGGTAACACTAAAATTGAGAGATCAATTATAGAACACAATGTTTAGTTATGTACTCTTATAAACTCAATCTCTTTTCTCCATATATAATATAGCATTCCAATGGACAATTATTTATGAATGGGTTATGGTGTAAGAGCCATGAATTAGAGATTGCAAAGTAATGAGATAATATAAATATTACCTCTCAAAATATTAAAATACAAAGAGGTGGTTGCATGCTAAGAATCCAAACTAAACATTGAGATTGGGTTACAATGTTTTGGTTAGAGTTATTTGAATGGAGCATACAATCCATCAAATTCTCAATGACCTCTCAGAATAGGAATTTACAGTTATTTATGAAATTATGAGAATAGAAACTAGTTGGTGGATTGCAACAATGATAAGATCACATCCATTGAACTTGTCTACATTGTTAAAGAAATGGTTTGAAAATTTTTTCTATTTGGTTTGACTATGCGATGGATAATCTTGACTCTAACAAAGAAAATATCATATTAATATGAAATCAACTTCCAAGTAAGAGCTATTTTAATTTATTGGGGTGATGATTTAACCATGGCTGAAATCTCCATAGGAATCCATTAAAATGAAACTCTAGCTATAATTCCATTACACAACAATCAACAAAACTCATAATTAGTATAGATATTTTACCATGGAAACCCAAATGATAAAAATAGCTTTAAATGGTTGCTTGGTCTTTATTTTGGAAATTTTAGGTTACAATGCAGGCTGCAAGCTCATGGGCAATTCCATAATTTACACAACCAATCCTCATTTGCATCTCACCTATCATCCTCAAGAATCTCTCAGAATACAATTACAAGAAGATAGAGATGGATATGGGGGTAATGGGAAGGTTAAGCATCCCTATTCTTCCATTTCCCATTCTCTAACTTTCTCTCATATTTCATTTTTCTTTTTCTCTCATATTTCGTTTTTTAAATACTCGTGTTGTCTTTTTTTTATTCTTTTCAACCCTCATTAATTGTTGAATTGCTTGCGGGAATTGAGTTTTATAACCATCCATTTTTGTTCAAGAGCATTTCATATAAGTGTTTGTAGCCACTATAATTGTTTTTCACACGTGCTTAATTTTCCATCGTGACTCTTTAACTTCCTTAATCAATGCCCTTATTGTCATGCACACTTCTTGTCGATATTTTTCTTCTACCATGCTTATGCTAACATCATCCTCAAACATGATCCACCTTGTTATGCAATTTTTTCATCTACACACTATTGGGAGATTAGGAATTAGTAGAGGTTTTAAAAGTTAAAGTGTGGGAAAAAATATTCTAAAAACCTCCTCCACTACAATCTCTACAATTTGCAATGAATGCTTGAAAAAAAATTGCAGAGGAGTTTTATAACCACATTTTACCCCGCAAGTGGAGACTTTTGTGGATTTCCCATTTTAGTGTGCTTCTTTTAATATGGTATACTAGTTCACTAATGGCACTATAATGAACAATAGTGCATTTATTGAGGAATATCCAACATAAGAATGAAATATAGTTGAAGTCCACATAGAATGTAAATATTATATAATTGAATAATTAATAAGATAGATGATTTGATGTATGATGACTATATATATACACATTAACAAGTCACAAGGTAAAAGGTTATGACGAAGGTTTATAAATTTACTAGTTTATTATTATTATTATTATTATTAATTAAGTAATTAATTTAATATATATTTATATATTTTATCTTCAATACATCAACACATTTTATGGAAAAAGATACATTGTTTTGACATGCAATGCCTTGTCATGATGATTCATTCTTGTCATTGAAGGCATGCAATTATATGATCTTTGTAGTGTCAAGAAAAACGATGGAATTGTGAAAGGATATAAACATCGTAATTTGATCCTTTGTGGAACTATGAATTTATAGGGTTCCTAAGATGATTTTTTTTTTGAGACTTAACTGTACCACCATTAATATTCTTTAGAATATAGGTCAACTACATTTATTCATAGCAATATTGATATACCGATTGGTTAAATTATTGACTCTTGGGATTAGTACATAAATAAGGTGTCCTTGTAACATGATCATTCTGATCACACTGGTAATGCATTTTTGTTTTAATTTTGTTACTATGTCTTCTTTGCACACTTGCGTAGGCTTGTCAATCATTAAATGCTTATTAGTAAAGATACTCATATTTTAATCATGTTTACTTTTATGTATGAAGACATATCTATTTCAACTAGATTCACATATTTTTGATTTTTTATGTTCACTAGATTTGTACTAGTTCCTTCCTCTATAACTTGGATTTTTACACCTAACGATTCATGTACTTCAATTGGATCAGTCATTGTCTTCTTACTAATCAACACTTCCTTTTTTTATATGTATCTCTATATTTCCTATAACAGCTTATTATCATTATTTAAATTCTTAATTTGTGTAAGTAAGACTTTATGATGAACCCTTAAAAATAGAATTTCTTCAT
>JASDQU010244708.1:106005-117156 GCA_032191745.1 Picea mariana | reverse complement strand
TTCTTTTCTGATCTGCATAGAGCTTTTGTCTATCCTGTGCTTCTTTCAAATTCTGTTGTACCTTCCTTACCGTGTTTTCCATTTCTTGGAGCATCTCTAGTCCCACCATGAGTATATCAGTCAACTTATCCCAGCTAATTGGAGTCATACACTTTTTGTCGTACAATATTTTGAAAGGGCTCAATTTAGCCGAAGTTTGGTACCCATTGTTATATGCAAATTCTACCAAGTGTAGATAGTCTTCCCACTTGTTCCGTTTTGTTCTTAAGTAGATGTGGAGCATATCCTCCATGATTTGGTTTGTCCTTTCGGTTTGTCCATCCGTTTGTGGATGATAACTCGTACTAAAATTCAAGTTAGTATTTATCCCTACAAAGAATTCCTTCCAAAAGGAGGATGTGAATTTTACGTCTCTATCTGAAATCACCATTTTCGGAATACCATGCAGTCTAAAAATTTCTTTCATGAATATTTCAAAAATGTTTATAGCTTTAGAAGTAGACTTTACAGGAATAAAGTGTGCAAACTTACTGAGTTTATTGATTACAACCATAAAAGAATCATTATGTTTCTGAGTTTTAGGCAAACCTGTTATAAAATCCAACGATATGGTCTCCCACTTCCATTCTGGTACCTGTAATTGCTTTAATAGGCTATCTAGAGATTGGTGCTCGACCTTAACCTACTGACAATATTGGCACCTAGCCAAGCATTCTGTATTTTTTCCCTTCATATTAGGCCAATAAAATGGTTTTCTAAGTGTTGTTATCATTTTCTGGTAACCTGGATGGCCAGAATATGGTTTCTTATGCACTTCGTCCAAGACTGTTAATTTTAACTCTGCAGAATTTGGTAAGTAAAGCCTATTTTTAAATCGTAGTAGTCCCTTTTTGTCGATACTTAGATCTGGTTTATCTGAGTTTGTGGTACTGTTCTGTAATGCTACCATTACCTTAGTGTAATTTCCGTCATTTATACCTGCTTTCCTTATTCTTTGTTCCAAATCACTTTTGGTCCTGCTGATATTTGTCTCAAATAACCCATTGACTCTTTTGTTTAAAGCATCTGCTACTTTATTTTCCTTACCCTTGATATGTCTGACCTTGAAGTCGAATTCGCTCAAGAAAGCTAGCCAGCTTGCTTGTCTTGCACTAAAATCTGGTTGGTTAAGCATATATTTCACCCTGATATTATCCATTAACAGTAGGAATTTTCTGCCCATTATGTAGTGTCGCCACATTTTTAAGGCATGTATTATTGCTGCCAATTCTAAGTCACGAGTGGCATAATTTCGCTCGTGTTCTTTTAATTTATGGGATTCATAACAAATAACGTGTCCTTCTTGTGTTAGGACACCACCAAGTCCTTCTTTACTTGCATCAACACATACGGTGAAGTCTTTGTCGGTGTATGCTACCTTCAATATTGATGTAGTTGTCAATAATCCCTTCAGTTTGTTAAAATTGTCTTGGCACTTCTCTGACCGGTTAAACTTGGTTCCTTTCTTTTGTAATGATGTGATAGGGTAGGATATCCTGGAAAACTCTTCTATAAACCTACGGTAATATCCAGTGATCCCCATGAATGACCATATATCTGCTACATCCTTAGGCATCGGCCATTCCATAATGGATTTTGTCTTTTACGGATCCACGACAATGCCTTCTACTGAAGTTACATGTCCTAGATATTGTATTTCTTTTTTATAGAAGACACACTTGTCAAATTTGGCATACAGTTTATGTTTCCTCAACATTTGCAGAACTATTCTGTGTTCATCATGTTCCTCTTCCATTTTTGAATAGACTAGAATATTGTCAATAAGTACTACCACAAACTTCTCTAAGTACTGGCTGAAAATACTATTCATCAGACACATAAACCTGGCTGGTGCATTAGTGAGTCCGAAAGATATGACTACAAATTCGTAGTGTCCATACCTTGTCTGAAAAGATTTTTTTCTTATGTCCTCGTCTTTTATCCTAACTTGATGATAACCAGATCGTAAATCGAACTTTGTAAAGATCTTGGCCCCACCTACTTGATCGAACAAATCATTTATTCTTGGTAAGGGGTATTTGTTCTTAATAGTGATTTTGTTCAGTTTTCTATAATTGATACATATTCTTAGAGTACGGTATTTATTTTTCACAAAGAGAACTTGTGCCCCCCATGGTGAGACACTTGGTTTGATATACTCTTTGTCCAACTATTCCTATAATTGTATTTTTAATTCTGTAAGTTCTGGTAGACTCATTCGGTAAGGTTCTTTTGAGATAGGGGTTGAACCTAGTAGTAGGTCTATGGAGAAGTCTATTTCCCTTCTAGGAGGCAATTCTGGTATCTCATCCACAAACATGTCTTTGAAATCATGTAGGACAACAAAGTCTTCTAATTTTGGCTTATCATCTTTTTCTAGTAGATTCGTTACTTGGATGGCATAAACTTTACATCCCTTTCTCATACATTTATTGAGTTCCATTGATGAAACTTGCCTGATTGATACTAGTTTGGGTATACCTTGGGTTGTTGTAACAGTGCCAAAATCATCTTTATGGCTAAGTATATTTGTATAGAAATCTAGTACTGCTTTGTGTTGTTCCAACCAATCCATCCCGATAATCATATCGTAAGATCCTAGTGGTAGGATGTTTAGATTGGTCCTTATATTTTGACCATCTAAGATGAACTCAAAATATGGAACAAAGTCAACTACTTTCCTTTTTGTACCAGTCGCTAATTTTACAAGCCATGGTTTTGCGTGCTTCAGTTTCTTAAGTTTGTTTGACTCTGCCACATTATGTGTAATATAACTTAACGTAGCTCTGGGGTCAATTAAAACATAAATTCTATTGTCATTGATTTTACCTTCGATTTCTACCACCGAGGACTGGTGGTCTGCTTGTTAGCCATCTATGGCTACATTTATCCAATGTAGGCTTCTGCCCATGTCTCCCACCATTGAGTCTTCCTGCAAATTATGAACAACAGTTCTGTTTATTGAACTCAAACATGGATAGTTTCTCCTTAGATGAGTCTCTCCACATTCCCAACACTTTAATGGCTCGCGGGAGCTGTCCCCAAACATATTCATTCCCAAGTTTACCAATTTACCACTACCTTGCGTATTCAGATGATTGGAGTGAAAATCCTTTCTCGGAAAACTTTTTGTTGTATTCCGATAAGGAGTTGGCTAGAACCCCTTATTTCACTGGTTCATTTGATCTTGTTTCTTATCCTTCCAAGATTTCAGAAACTCTACCCACTTTTTATACTGTTCGTAGCACATTCGTTCTTTCCTGAATACTTCGCTCAAGGATTTGGGGTTGTCAAACTCAATTCTGTCCTAGTAGGATTGTGGTAGACAACTTAGAAATCACTAAATTTTTACCTTATCTTCCCGGATGTACAAAACAAACCTTAGCAGTTTCATAAATTTATTTATAAGGTCGTCCATTGCCATCTGTCGAAGTCGTAACTCATAAAATTCTTTTGTCTTCCTTTCATAATAACTTTCAGAAAGGTATTGTTTCTTGAAATACTTTTTAAAGTCATACCATTCCAACTGTTTCTCCTTTAGGCCCTTGGCAAATTTTAGGTCCTGCCACCAAATGCTAGCCTTCCCTTTCAGATTGTAGATGGTCATTCTAACCTTCATGTTGTTGGAATAGTTGTAGATCTAGAAGTATTTTTTGATGTCCAACAACCATGCCTCAGCTTCTTCTCCCATCCTGGATTCTCCATCAAAGGTAGCTGGTTTAATCTTTTTAAATTCTCCTTCTAGGTGGTCTACTTATTTTCTTTTTCCGTCTGATTTATTTTTGTCTTCAGCTGAAGGTGTTCCTTTAGACGAACTATCTCTTTTTTCTGTTTCCAACCTGGAGTTCTTGGATGCCCTTTTTTTGATTTCTTCCTCATGGTTATCGTCCTTTGGGATTTTCTTTGTCACTATACTACACATCAGGACTTCATTTATCTCTTACTATTCCTAGTGTGCTTTCTTCAATTTTTCATTGTTTGCTTTGAAAATATGTAGTTCAACAATAAGGTTCCTCTTTGTTTCTAACACTTCCATGAGTGAGCTTCCATCACTGTTCTGTCTTGGATCTCCAGGGGGTCCTTGTTGTGGATTTTCTTCCATTCTGATTTTTGCATCGTCCTGATCTACCATAATTAACACAAAACAGAAACTGTTTGAAAACATAAGATTTTTATTAGTTTTACATAAATCAAAATATATATACTAAGAAACTATTATGGCCCTATTCAGGTCCAGTGTTGTAACCTTTTTTCTCTGATACCATATGTAATGTACCCCAAAATTTACATTAAAAAAAATAAAATTAATTGGGTACTTTGAGTTGATTCTGTGTCTCAAAACTTCCAGTCCTTCGTCAACCATAATGTACAGCAGTCTTATTGCCTTCTACTTTTCTATCCTATTGTTAACATATAGTTGCCTCTCCCTATTTTGGTAATGAGTTATACATGAACACAAACATAGGTACACAACTAAGGATATCTTGTTTCATTGAAACTTAGTACTATCCACTGTTTCGTTTCCAAAACCCACTTTATGATATGGAGATGTAACTACTTAGAACCATTATCATATTAGTGCGATGGTCTTAGATGTAAAGGTCTTATAACATTCATTCTGATATACTATTATAAGGTCTAAAAGAAGAGGTTAACATTATTTAGAAATACTTTTATCCAAATACTGTTTGGGTATATATTGGACACTAATCTGCACAAATGAATTAAAGTGTGCAGAGGCTAAACTTAGAAAGCTTATGGTTACCATCGTGCCACCACATAATTTCCTGATAATTAACGACATTAGGCTATCCACTTCAGATGGTTAATGAAATGGTGGTTAGGTTCAACATATAACTAGTATAGCAAGATGAAAAAGTAGCCTTAAGTAGGCCACCCAGTGTACCTTGCCATTAATTCTGAGCAAACGATAAAGGTTAGAACCATCTTGCCTTAAAGGCCTGTCCACAGCATTTAAGGTTCCCTAAGACAAGTCTATTCTGTTTAGTACTCGACTGGCATGCCCCAATGAAATTTCGACAACTTACCATATAATCACATTGGCAGGTATGATTACCACCCATCCCCATTACTCCATGTGAAAGGTTATTCCATAGCTTTCACTTTCATTCCAGTCATGGCTTGGTGAAGGAGAATGAAATGTTTCAGACCAATTTCCATTTGTCTTTCGTCTTAGCATCATGGTCATGAGTTTGTGATTCGACCCTTGTTCTAGGTGGGAGGGATCTTGGAAGGAAACTTCTCGATGGGCAACCCTGTGTGAGGTAAGTTGTCTTGATTGTCCTATTATTTTTAATTTTTTTGCATTTGGGTCTTTCTGTCTCGTCAAGAAACTCTCTACATACTCCAATTCCTCGGTCAGTTCCTTGGTAGCATTCTTGTTTTTACTTCGAGGTTACTGTAGTAAAAGAGGGTCGGTGGTACCCTAGCGAGGTTTAGGTTTTTCATAGTTTATCCCTTTCTCTATACTAGCCTTCCTTTCGAGGCCAAGCCATTCTCCTCTTGTGGAAGAAATTATCACGGTGTCTATCATAATTGTGCATTCGGGATATTCTATTATTTATTGAACTTTTGTTACTGGGCCTAGCTTCCTCCATCAGTTAGTCTCCTAGTTGATAGAGTGTTATGGCCGGGTTTTTCTTGCTTGGGTGCGTAACAGACCTTTCGACACAGTGTTGATCTTGAAATTTATTTTTTTAATTAATAGATTCACTGGTGTTGTTAGACCGATTAGAGGTGATGCTCTAATAGCCGGAGGCATTTTTAATCCTTTCCATTTATATTTTGAGTTTACATTGGTTTATATTTATCATCCTTTATGATCATCATACGCATATCATTTTCCTAAAATGTTTCTTTTGGATTAAATATTAGTATTCATCACTAATGATGGGCCCCTTTGATTTGCGAGGGTACCCATTAGGGAGACTTGAGCTCCTCTTCCCCTTTTGGTCTGGGAGGCATACGATTTGGCACAATGGCGAAGGGTATGAAACCCTCCATTATAGCTAAGTATTTAATCAACCCATTTCTAATTATGTTTTTGTTCCTTAAATTGATCATATTATTTCAGTTGAATATACTTTAATGTTTCACATTACCTTGTGCAGGGTGATATTACACCGAAGCATGGGAACGCCCTCTTCACTCCTTCAAGAGGTATTCAGGTTCCATATACAGTACCCTCCGTCTAATTTATTTCGATTTTACTAGCATTGATGGTCAAGGCTATGTATAGTCCTTAATACTTTGAAGACCTTTTGTCCCAAGTTCTGTATTAGTTGGTCAAGGGTATGCCCTAATTTGTATTAATATTTTGGTAATTAGAAAGCATGCCCAGCTTTCACTTGGTTGGATTTATGATATCTAGATAGTCATTCCTTTTAAGTAATATGATCATTATGTATTGAGTTTATTTTGTTGTGGATACATATGAAGTCACGGGTTCTGAACTATAACTTTATGTGTTTAAATGTATGTCCAAAAACAGGTTTGTAATTATAGAGTTGAATTCATTTCTTGAATTATTCTAGTTATTTCCCAAAATTCATCTTATTATTGATTATAGAGTCATTCCCAATATGATTTGGCTATGCATGGTAATATACCTAAAACTAACACAGAAAAAATTATGCCTAAGGGTTTGTTTTCCACTGGGATTGTGCGATTACATTCATGACTTCCAGGTTTTCATTTATGCTCACGCACTTATTTATAATATAAAAATAGTAGTGGTAGGAGTTTTAGCCTGAGCCTCATTCCACCCATTTGTAAATTGACTCATGCACCAGTTACATGAATGTTTAGTGGGAATCTTGTACTTGTAGGATTCCATCCATATTTTGGGGTTTCTTTTTAAGTATCGGTTGGAAATAATACAGGAAAATACATTTGTCCACTTGAGGTTATAATAGATAGAGAATTCCAGAATTCGTATTTGTTTTTTTTCCATGTGTGTAACAACCCTCCTGGCTAAGGACATCTACTCAGTCAACTGGTGAATTTTTTTTTTTTTTTAAAGTGTGTGCACGTGTGTAGAAGAAACAACCCCCTCGACTCTAAGTCAACACTCGAACCAACAGGATGCAAGTAAGACGAACACAATCAAGACGACCCGACATATCATAACGACAACAAGAAGCCACGCCCCCGAACAGGAGGTGGGAAACTAATGGCTGTAGGCAGAAACAGACACTAGGGGTTAGGCACAGTACTGTCACAGGATGAAAGAATCCGTTAGTAGAGTCGCAATAGTGGAACTGTGCCTTTAAACAACCCGAGACTACTGATACGGCTCAGAATGTGTCACAAGAGTGGAACTGTGCCTTTAAACAGCCCGAGACTCTTGATACGGCACTATATTCCTTCCACTGGATTACACACAGACATACATACTAAACTGCAAGAGGAGTCTATATCCCGCCCGACACGGATAGACTACGCAATACAAACCACCAAGTACTACAAGACCAGGGACAAACAATAAGCACGACGCAATGCATTTTTCTAATAATTACCATAAATGAGCAACGACATCCATACCCTAATGGTAAACCCCGACATTACATTCCCCTCATTAACTTCCCTTCCTACCTATTTATTACCAGACAACTCTAGTAACCTAACAACCATAGCATTGCAAATTAGACACTGTCATCAACACTCCAGTATAAACGAAGGTTATCCTTGCAATTTAAACTCCATCATGAACATTCCAAGGAAACAATTATTAACATTGCGATTGGCCTCATTATCAATCATGCTAGTTAAAACAATTATTAATCTTGCAATTTAACTAGTGTTACCATGGCAACTAAGAAAATATCAAGACTGCAGTGAAGCATTTATCCTTAGCACTGTAAATTAACAACATTATCCCTGCAATGGAACCAAGTACCAATGTTGCACCTTAACCAATATTCCATACTTCCCATAACCTAACAATTAATAGCATTGCAATACCATTCATTAATGTTAATGCTTCATTTTAAGTCAATATCAACATTGAGAACTAAACGTCCATTTAACAATATTAACATTCCATTAGTATTATTACTATTGCATTTACACAATTAATTGTCATTGCAACTCTACCAACCTTAAAATTCAATTAATGACATTACTATTGCCTCTAGACTATTACTTACCATTGCCATTCTTCCAACATTAACATTCAATTAATGGTATTACCATTGTATTAAACTATTCCTATCATTGCAATTCTATTAACACTTAACATTAAATTATAATATCACCATTGCATTTACACCATTACTCATCATTTCCATTCTATCAACGTGAACATTCATTTAATATTATTACTATGGCATTCAAACTGTTACTCCTTACTTCAATTCTACCTACATTAACTTTTACTTGATAATATGACCATCGCCTTTAAACTATTACCGACCCTTGCAATTCTACCAACCTGAACATGCAGTTAACAATATCTTATCGCATTAACTAAATATTATCATTGCGTTCTACTAGTATTAATGTTTCAGTAAAAAAAAATTCAATGAAAAGATATTAAATTGCAACCACATATAACCATAAATGTGATCATTATCCCACTACTTAACTGGCATTTCCACCAGATTTGACATTTCCATTAAACAATAATAACATTGCAACTACTCAATAAGTAACAATTACTTAACTATGCAATCTACCAGCATTACCAATTCAATAAATAATACTAATGTTAGATGTAACAATTACTCAACCTCGCCATTCCGCCAGCATTATCATTTCAAAATAACATAATTATTTCAAATAAACCATTGCGATTAACTAGGGACTTACCATTGCAATTCTTCCAGCACCAATACATCATTTAAATAATTTTATCATTTCAATTAAGCCATTGCAAGTAAACATTGACTTATCATTTTAATTCTACGAACACTAGTATTTGATTAAGAATATTACTAATTGCAATTAACTATTTCCTATCATTGCCATTCTAATCAAAGAAATCTTCCATTAAAAATAATACTATTGCATTTAATTGTATCTTATCATTGTAATTCTACCGACATGAACATAGAATTATTAATATTATTATAATAATTTTACCATTACATTTAAACTATTTTTATCATTGAAAATCGACTTGCATTAACGTTTTCATTAAACAATCTTAACGCTGCAGCAAACAATGCCAAGTAAGCAAACCCTAAATGTCCCTAGACCTAACTGTGGTTGAGCGGATATTGAAATCAAATCGCATTCATGGCAGGTGAGTCCAGCAGCACCATAAACCCAAGGAATCAATGGAATAAATTTATGCTTTAATGGGACAGCGTGCTCCACCGACTTCTTGAGACAGCAAACGCCAGGAGAATTAATGATTTACCCAAACAAGGAAAGTGACTATCTGGCAACGAATATTGGCAATAAAAAAAATTTAATGACCCTGGGGAAAGTGCTAGATAGCAGCTATTTATCTTGTCGAGGCATAAGGTTGTCTGTCAGTAGTCAGCAATGAATATTTATGGCCTAGGGCGCAGGATAATGACAGCGATTTAACCAACGAGGAATGACTGGCTGGCAGCAAAATGACAGTAAACAAAATTTCCTGTAGAGTTTGAGAGTTGCTACGGCTGAGAATTAAATCAAGGGACCTCTCATTACCACGCTCAATTAACCTTTCTCCAGGAAAGGTATCTCGAATTTATTATGTTAAAACTCAATGACGGGGCACACCATCTGTCATTTGAAATCAGTCAGTGGATCAAGTCTACTACACTGCCATCACAGAAAAAGTAGATACGGCTCAGTGGATCAAGTCCAATTCGCATAGAAGTACTAAGGCTACAATATATCCATGCATACCCTGGCCCCTTTGTCCTCCTTTAGGCGAATTCAGCCGTGGATGGAGATGAGGGTTCTGAGGGATCGGGAAGGGTTGGCTCGTAAGTTGCGTAACTCTCATTCGATAAGGGTATTAGAAGCGCTTTTCATTCACTTTGATTAAGGGCAGTGGGTGAGAAAGGAAGTGGTCGAGAATAGAAGACGACAGCTTAATAGCTTACATATTCTTGACAACGGACAATTCAACAATGAAGGATTTGCCCACAGACGATTCGCCAACTAAAAATATCCAACTGATGCGCCAACATATTATGTTTCTCACGAAACAAGAGGTCCATTTTATCATGAATCTGAGGCGGAATGAAAATGTTTTTCAACAGAAGGATTGAAGTCTCTTGATTTTTGCTTGACTCCCAGACTACCTGACTACCATTTACGTTGAGAGCTAGGACCGATATAGGTAAGTACATTAAGCCTACGCTAGACAATTGGTCGAGACTATTACTGGGACTATTCTTTTCCACTATTGATTGACTGATGGATACTAGTCTATTCTATTCCATATTCTGAAATCCAGGGTTATGTTCATAACAGGGTTTATATCAAGGGTCGACAGTAACTATCCCAAGTGAGACCAAATGAAGAAATGGAAACCAAGTGACCAAACGCTAAGCCCTAAGGGGAATATATTTTTCTCTACACATTCTACTATACAGACACAGCAATTAAAACACAGAAATCAGTGAACATTGCCTTGTCCAAGTTAATACGCAAGTAAATACACAGTCCCGTATACAAACATTAATAAATAATTACCAGTCCCAATTCGTTATAGTTTATTTACACAGCCGTATGTCACGTTACACCCTCTAGACCAATATAAATCTACGCAGACCAGGAAATGTATTAACCAATCCGAAAATGAAAATAAACATTAACCCAGTCTGGAAGGCAAGAATTACTATTTTACAGTCATAGAATGAACCCTTACGCCCTCCCAAGTGATAATATAACCAAATCAAGCAATATACCACTCTGCAGTCTACTCTATTTGTTTCAGGAACATACCTTGGCCTGATTTGTTTGCAGCAATGGTTCTGACGCTCCAGCCGCTCCTGCTCCTGCTCCTGCTTGTCGACAACAACGAACTCACCTGTACCTCCCAGCCAATCACTAGGGGTACTCTTCTTCCCCCTCAGCCCCCCAAGCCGCAAAGGGGCCACACACAACCAGAGATTCACTAGCTCCTCAGCTCGCCTCCAAGGCTGAGCT
>JASDQU010244708.1:93751-105905 GCA_032191745.1 Picea mariana | reverse complement strand
GGTCTGTGTAAGTTTATTTGGGGTCTAGAAGAGGCTCAAAGAGTCGATATGACTCCTTGGTGTGAATGATCCTAGACCGAGAGGTCGCATAACTAGGAGGGGAGAAGGGGGTGTCTGCATCACCTTTCCTCTTATATATACTAATATGTATCTTCCTCAAGGGGTTATGTTTTAACCATCTTAACCCACTTTCTTTATTTTAGGGTTAACCAACTTATAACCACTTGTCCACTTAGTAATTTCTCCATTAAATTTATTATTTAAATAATTTATTTTGCATCTACTTTGACTTATAGTACACTCAACACTTCACTTTATTATTTGCCTTCTAAAATCTCCTAAACCACTTTCATTATTTTAGGGAGTTATCCATTAACTTTATTATTTAAATTAGTTATTTTTCATCGTCTTTGACTTATAGTACACTCATCACTTCACTTTATTATTTAAATAATTTCTTCTTTGCAAACACTTTGACTACTTTGACCTTTTAGGGCTTCTATATGACTTATGAGGGTTCTCCAACTTCACATGGCCATAACTCTCTAACTTTGAGGAGTTATGTGGTGTTCCACATACGACCGGAAATGACATGACATGTACTATCCATCTTGAATTGTCTTATATGAAAATATATCAGAACTCATACCATTGTCTATCAAACAAACTTGGGTCGATTACCCAAGCCTTTGTGCTACTAGAATTCACTATTGGACATTCTTCAAGTGTTGACATCAATGAAAACCAACCCAATTAATCAACAATTACAATAATCAACATCATTATCAAGGTAAGAACATGATCCGTTTCCAAGATTAACGTATTCACTTACTTATCACTGCACACAAATAATCCAATCATAAGGAAATCCTACTGCAACATGGTGACAAGCGCATTAGTAAACTAATTCATAAACATTTATGCGTCAAATTAGATCATAGCGCAAGAAAACTAACACGTATTCATCAACATCATCTAAGGCCCAAGATAAACAAATTCCACACTAACATACATGACATAAAATCCATTGCACAAGAAGTTCAAAAATATTTTACCATCATAAATTGTATGGAATCCATAAACAAAAGAAATCTAATAACAATCAAGTTATTTCAATGACGCAAGGTAAATACATTCATTACATTTTATCGCGCAAGGGTCTAAGATCTAACCATCATAAAAATTCATGAGCGCAAGAAGTAATTAACCAACAACCATGCATTGCATTCATTATTCATTGCACACAAGAAGAAAAATCTAAACATTATACAATACCTCCTTCAATACCTTATATTTTCATACGCACAAGAAATAAGCTAAGTTTGAAACCATCATTCAAGAACAAACTAAACAAACTAAATAACTAAATGTCTAAAACCATCATTCAATACATTAAATTTATGTACGTAAGAAATAAACTAAATCTAAGTGAACATGCATCCATGTCATCTATTGCGCAAGAGTGCCCAAGACTTTTTATTCCAAGGGACAAAAGCAATCTAATATCGTGATTGATCTTACTTTTCAATGATCATAAGGTGATAAGGAAATCTAAAAATCTTCAACTATCATTATGACATACCATCCATTTGCGCAAGATATTCAAGTTCTTTTCTTAACCACTCCTCTATAAACATTTACCAAAACAATGTTAATAATGACCCTTCACCATAAATAGTTTATAAAAAACATCATTTAATAATGGACATTGTTATAAACATTTAATAATAACTGAACATTAATAAATCTTATACAAAATTAATAATAACCATTCATCATAAGAGTTAATTAAATATACATCAATGATGAACATTATTATTAGCATTAATAATAACATTAGTAAACACTTATGAAACCATTAAAATAACCATTCATTTAAACAATTAATAAAAGGAAACATTTAAAGTTGAGAGTTTATTACAAGATTACAATAATGATGTATATTATTATAAGATTTCATAATAACATTAATAAAGAAAGTAAATACAAAACCAAAACATAGTGGCAACATACCCCTATGTTGGGCAATTTTCTTTCTCACATGCAGAGTTTAATCATATCAAATAAATAAGAAAATACACAACAAAAATGCAGAGGAAACATGCCCCTATGCTGGGAATTTTTATTTCTCACACGTAGAGTTTATTCACATTAATAAAACTAGGAAAGACACAACAAAAACGTTGAGGCAACATGCTCCTATGATGAGCGTTTTTTTCTCACACACAGAGTCTTTTCACATAAAAAATAAACAAGGAAAGACACAACAAAAACATAGAGGAAACATACCTCTATGGTGGGAATTTGTTTTTCTCACACATAGAGTTTATTCACATTAATAAAAGAAGGAAAGAAATGAAAAAAAGGTTCAGGCAACATGCCCCTATGCTGGCCATTTTTTTCTCACACACAAAGATTTTTCACATCAAAATAAACAAGGAAGGAAACAACAAAAACATAGAGGAAACATGCCCCTATGATGGGCGTTATTCTTTCTCACACACAAAGTTTATTAACATTAATAAAACAAGGAAAGACATAGCAAAAATGCCGAGGCAACATGCGCCTATGCTGGGCATTTTGTTTTTCACACACAAAGTTTTTTGCACATCAAAATAAACAAGGAAAGACACAACAAAAAGGAAAATGCAACATGCCCCTATGCTGGGCATTTTCCTTGCTCACATGCAGATTTTAATCACATCAAAATAAACAAGGAAGACACAAACAAAATGCAGAGGATTCATGCCTCTATGTTGCATGTTTTTTTTTGGCACACACAAAGTTTTTCACATCAAAATAAGCAAGGAAAGACATAGAAAAAACACAGAGGAAACATGCCCCTATGCTGGGAGTTTTCCTTTATCATAGACAAAGTTTAATCACATCAAAATAAAGAAGGAAGACACAACAAAAACTAAGAGGGGGAATTTTCCCAACAATATTAGAAAACCTTTACAAATCCATCAACAATAAATCTATGTACACATATAACTAATTTACAACTGCAACTTAAAGAAAATGTGTATCGTAATCCAATTGATGGCTTGTTGATGTTCCTAGACTGCTAAAAATCCTCCTCCCTCCCACTTTCTAATCCCTGAGACCTCAACGATACCTCCCAACCAACGTTAGAGGTACTCTTCTTCCCCTGAGCCCCCCGAGTTGCAAAGGGGCCACACACACAACCAAAGAATAAGCTAGCTCCCATCTCACCTCACAAGGTTGAGCTACCACTCTCTATTCGAGTTGGGTATCCCAACTCTGATAAAAAAAATCAGTCAAAAAAAATCCAACAGCATAACCTTACGAATACTAGTTATGATCCATTCCCCTTATCTTCCATTTCTTTTATAGAGTTCTCTTAGTGACACTTCCATTTGCACATTAATTTTTTTTTATCAAAAATTAATTAGAAAAAATTCTCCCTGTACACTTGTCACATGATCCCTTAGTTGCACCATAATTTCATTTAATTAATTAATTAATTTGTGAATTTCCCTCACCTGCCTAAAAGCATTCCTAAAAATGCTCCTTGATGTCTCTTTATTCCCTCACATTCCCTTAATGATTGACGGCTTTCTTAAAGATTAGTTGAGTTCTAATTTGGAAAGTTCTCTAGACTAGATTCACTTCTATGTTCCACATTCCTTTTGCATTTAATTTTCTCCTTTTTGTCTAAGTTCTAAATTAGCAAGTTGTGCAAATAACTAACAATTAAATTTCTGATAAATTATTTCCCCTTTAAATTTCAAATTGATTTTTTTTCATCGCCCTTTTATTAGTTGATTAATTAGTTTTAGTCCTTATACCCCAATTAGACCTATGCTCTAATTTCAACTAGGCTTAGAAAAAAAAAATTTAAGGGAATTTTTATAATTATTAAACTTTTCTCATACAACATTTATTTTAAGTATGACCAAGGAAAAATAAGATATCATTTTCTAGGCACCTAGGTTCATTGACTGACCAGTGTTAAAAATCACATCGTTCCCTTAAGGATGCACTACATGTTTCAAGGGTGCCACTTCTTTTTATTCATGTTTCATTTATGTGACATGCCCTTCAATATGCATTACATTCTCCAAGGATTTCACTCACCTTTTGAGTTATTTTGGTAGATGTCCAACCCTTGGAGTGAAAACTCCATCAGTCATCCTTGTGGGAGACTAAGGGCATCTAAGGAATAAGAACCTTGCCTTATTGCACACCCCTTAGAATATTCCTGAGCGACTCTCTCAGTCTTCCCTCACAACATCTTGGATTTCTCGCACTAGGTAATTGTTAACTTGCAGTTCAAGCCATGGAGGGAGTGCTAGTAGGATGTGGCAGGGTTGCTACCACACCTCTCCCTCAATAGCTTTAGTTTTCATGCATGACCCCTTTACTCCAAATGTGAGTATGATTAGAAAGAAATCATGAGCCTTCATCCATCAACGAAACATGTTACTGATCCATAAACAACATCATAACATACCCATTCATATGTCACATATGCAATAAGAGAAATAATCAAGTCATATACAGTGCACTCCCTGACTCGATCTAGAGTCCAAGGAGGTCCATCAAAGCCATCGACATCCTCAACCTGTCAAGAGTCCTACACAATCAGTAGAAACCAATCAATAACACATGTCTATACATAAATAACATATCATAACATCATAATCCACAGTCTCATCATCATAATCCATAAGCATAGAAGTCAATCATATAATGAACTGGATCATTTGTATGCAAGTGTCCTCAAAGAATAATTCACATCAGGTGCACGCAAGAGCAGGATGTTACACGATTTATTTTTTATTTTTTTGCAGTCGTGTATTTAACAATCTGCAACCTATTTTGTTGAACCTCGAAAAATATCTCGAAAATAGATCATTCTAGATGAACATAAGTTTACATAAATATAACCATGGTTATGTTCGAGTCAAATCAAGTCGTTGGTTGGCATGTTCGATGAAATAGAAAAAATCATAACTCTAGCTAAGATGGCTTAACCCAAGGATTGTAGTATTAGGCTCATTAGTTTTGAATTCCCCAATGGAATCACTATACACAATATGCACCCACTGGATTTAAGGTGTGATGCAATTGTAAGGGAATTTTACATCAACTAAAATATCACACACATAATTTTTCCCTCAATGAAACTCACACAAATACATTGAGTGTTTCCATATTTTCTTCAATAATGTATATACTACTTCAGTGTTTAATTACTTTGAATTAGTATTTACATATTTTTTTTTTCAATAATGCTTAATGCATATCAATGCATGAAGCTCCTTGATAGAATTAATTTTTACCGATGTAAAATTATTTTATGGATATTTATCAATAATATTTTTTTCACCTCCATAATTATTGAAAAAGAATTTGTCCATAACCTATAATTATTCTCATTGCATCCATGTGATGGATGTGTTTTGTAACCCTAACCCGAAACGAGATTTATGTAAACACATTATCGAAATTTATCTAAACACAATAACCACTAGACAATCATGTCCATGACCATTTTCTAAACATAAGTCAATTTGAAATGTAGAAGTCAATTTAAACAATTATATAACATGGTCAGCTATAAACATAAAAATCCCCACATAAAATATCTCAAAGATGTACCATATTTTTCATTATATTTTATAAATGAACATAAAAAACTTATAAACTGAATCAAGATATTTGATGTTCTTGACATATAGATATGATCTACACTGGTATATATTTTAATGAAAAAACAAATAGCCACCGTACATTGTCTCAATTCTTAATAGCATTTTGCTTTGTTATATTTTTTTTTTATTTTATTAACACTATGTTTCGTTATATTTATAATATTTATTTCTTTAAAGTATGTTATAAATTATACATATATAGATATATGATCCGATTTTCACAAATCATTCATTTAATTTTTTTATTTTTTTTTGTCAATCTCTAATTTTGAGATTGATAAAATAGCAATCTCTCATTTTTATAGTAATAGTAAATTATAATGTTTGAATACAATTAATGTTAGCTATATTGGTTTGATGAGTAGTTTATCCTTAAATAATATTAAGTTTTGATGAATAGATATTGTTAAATGGAAAGACAATACAATAATTGTTTATATGACTCACTTTATTCAAGTTATTTATCTTATTACATTTAAAATGTCACAATATGACTTAATTTTAATGTTTGTACCTCTTAATTTATGAATTCTTACTCCTTAATATATGAAAGTGAAAAACAATATTGATTCCAACCTCATAAAATTATTACTCTTTAAATGTGGACATATGACATACTCTTTAAAGTAAACTACAAGACAAACTTCAAACATAACTTATATTTCTCTTCACGCTTTTGAAATACTATTAAGTTATTGACAATCAATTTTTTACTTTCAAATCAGTTCTATATCACATTGATTTATAGTGAATCTCTTCAATTATTACTATAACAGTCTCTCATTATGAAATAACACTAAAATTAAATTAAACAATATGCATCATTATAACTATCACAATGTAGCATTTCATTTAACTCATCCTCCTATTTTATTGCTCTTAAATGGGAAAACATAAAGTTATATAACCATTCATGAATTTTACAATTCGAAAAAAACTAGTGATGAACGTACAATTTCAAAAAAGTAAAAAATATGAACTTTGCAATGTGACATAACCAATTAGAATGTCTCAAATGAAGCAAACCCTTCTGGAATGTCACATTTGAGAAATTATCAAGAAAAAAGAAATTTGATATAACTCAATCAACATAAAAGTCTCAATGTAACATAACCATACAGAACCTTCGTCAAACTTGGTCCCGCATAGTGACATCGACACCGATGTGCTATGGGGAAATTCGCCCTAAACTAGGTCTAAGGAATAGGTAGAGTGATAACTCCCTTAAAATAATGACTTATCTCTAATCTACCTGAAAACAGTCTAGACTCAGTGATGAGAGAGAGGGAATAGAAGGTTAAGAAGAGAACCTTGAATATTTTCAATTCATGTAGATCTCTTCCTATTGTTTTTTCCTCTTAGATCACGAATATCCTCCCAAAGTTGACTTACAATAGATTAAGAATAAAATGCAACATCATATACAATCTCTAGTAATCACTTAAAAACCTAAATATAGATGTAAATGATCAAATATATAAGAAAATGTACACATAATTTTTTGGGAAAAAGATAATCTCTTTTATTCATAAACAAGATGAAAGGTTAAAACCTTTATCTGCAGACAATGCTCTACAAACCAAGTCTGGGCTCCTCTAGCATGGCTTCAAGTGCACCAATCTCACATAAATTTCTCAAAATCAATGTGTCATCAAAGGAAGAAGGAAGGGTTGTATAGGAAGAATGGTTGGAAGGAACAGTTGAGGCTAAACCTCAGAGAAAGATGCAAAAATTTAGCAATTAGGGAGGAAGTATTTTGGTAGAGTTTTCTTATACTCTTAATCATATGTCTAAATTACTCCCCTATACCTCTTTCTATATGCAAAAAATATGGTTATTCAGTTTGGGGATGGGCTACAGGGGATAGAATGGTTAGGAAACCCTCCATATCCCATAAACTCCATTGAAATATGTGTAGTTTTATCTTTTTTGCAATTTTTGGAGGTAAACACGGGCTATTTAACATGCAACACACATATGTATGTGGGAAAAATAGCATGCAAAATGCATATGTACACATGCTAGTAGTGAAGTAGAGCATGTACATCATCCAAAAAGTTTGTTTTTTAGAAGGAAACCTCAAAATTATGATTGGAAAAGGATGCAAATGGATGGGCCAATGTCTTGGATGCATAGATGTGGAATTTGTGGATTATAACATATGCCCCTTAATGCATGAGTCCAGAAGAGAAATTGATGGATGAAATATATTATAAAATATTTAAAAAGTGGGAAGGCACAAAGCCACGTGAACCCAAGGTGATTATTCAAAAGCATGTCATCTACAAAATAATGATAATCTCACCAAGGTGGGCATACCCATACTCAAGATAAACTAAGAATGGTTTCCAATCAAGTACATTGAAAATCCATGTCATAAATATAGTAGTCATGGCTACATGACTAATGTATACACCAATATAAAGTGTAGCCATGAACAATACCCAATGGATCTACATCTAAAATTCATCAAAAGAAATACAAATACAATGTGATAGAAATCTTCATGAGGAATCAATGCATGTGGTCGGAGACGATAACTTCATATATCAAGAAACAAATTCAGTATCTTAAAAACTCAGGTAGGAGTGAAATAAGAGTGTAATACTCACTACTCTAAGTTCTTTGACATGCGATCATGGAAATATTGGAGGACCTCGATCACCAGGCACAAAACTTCATTGATTCTGAATGTGAATTTGACTGAATTCTCAGGATGACCAACTTATGAAGGTCGAGAGACTAACTGCAGAATGGCCGAATTAGGTTGGAAAATCTTCCCTTGGACAATTTCGTGACAAAAATATGAGACTTAGGAATCATATTAGTGGCATACGTCTCTGGCACAAGGGGCACCACAAACTCTTCATATGTTTGGAAGAGTAACCAAACTAAGGAGGACAAAAATCTATGTAACGAGAACAACTTCCTAAGGTCATACTAGATCCAAATGCTTTCATAACAAACAAAAGGATGTGCTTTTTCCAAGGGAGAATTATCTTTCTTTCGATAAAAGAGAATGTATATCATGTCCCCTCTTTCTAAAATATTTGATTTTTTTGTATTTTTTAAATTTTTAATGAGATTTGAAAAAGAATAAAATAATCCTATGTTACAAAGGAGGAATGAGTGTCGCTTGAATGAAAAATAGTTTGAATAATATGGAACATATTGATGCTCAGTGCAAAGGAACATATACAGGATAAGAGCACTCAAGAAAATGCCTCCATGGGTCAAGCTATCAAATTGCAAGGGAAAAATGTGATACAAGGTTTGCACCTAAGGAATGCTCTAAATGTTCAGTAGTAGCAACATGAAGTCGACATTAGGATGAAGATGAAAGGATAAGACATGAGATGTGATTATGGTATGAAAATAAAAGACTCCTTCGATGTAAGGTTTTATGATCCCAGAGAAGGTAATATTGGTGGTTTTTCATTTTTAGAGAGTCTTAAAAACACTAAAAGAAGACTCCATAGAGATATTTTTTGTAAGGTTAGTCTTCAGGTTCCAAAAAATCATAAAATCATACCAAGGAGAACTCTTCTAGTCATTATAGCTAGAGTATTCTTTTTTTGTAATTATTCTAGTCGATCTGAAAAAGTGTTAAACTTATACCAAAAGGACGTCTCCTCAAAACCATTTTAACAAGTGTGATAGATACAAGATCACTCGACTCTCTTTTCAATTTTAAGGAGTATGAAAATACCTCAACTATGGACTCACCATCTTTTTCATAGATTAGTCTCCTAAGTCCAAAAAAGTATAAAACATAACTTAGGATAACTCTCCCAATGAGACATGTCTCCCAAAGCGTACCTTTTTCCTAGGTAATCTATTAGCCAGAAAAAGGGTTAAAATTATGCTGAATAGATATTCCTTCTGGACCAATTAATGATTGTGTAAGGAATAAGGTCACTCGATGATATTTTCATATTTAGGGATTCTGAAAATATCTTTACTATGGACTCCAAGGGGTTTCCTTTTTTGTAGATAATATCCAAGCCCCCAAAACGAGATAAACCAAAACCAAGGAGAATGGCCCTTTTTCTCAAATTTAGTCCCTCGGGCCAAAAAAAGGGTTAAAATTATACCTGAGAATACTCGCCTAGAAAACCATAGCTCCTAGGGAATACCTTTTTTTTTCAATTACCCATCCAGACCGAAAAAGGGGTAAACTATCACCAGATAGATGTGTGTTCAAATTTTATTTTGATAAGCATGAAGGGAAACAAGATCTCTCAGTAATATTTTAAATTTTATGGAGTATGAAAATAGATTAAAGGAGACTCCAAGAGGGATCCTTTTCATATGTAATCTATGGGAGGCTATAGAGGATAAATAATCTCTCACCAAATTTCACTTTCATGGTTTAAGTGAGATTGCAAGTAAACAAACCATGCTCTAGGGGAGTCCCATCGGAAAGGCAAAAAATGATGATGAAGAAGAAGGATGAGGCTTCAACAAAAAATCATGGTAGGACTAAAAGGAATCTTGTGCCTATGAAGTGCTTCGACATGGGCACCAAAAGAAAAACAAGGCTCTAACTAGGATTCCTATGGAAGGAAGGATCTACAACATAAAGTACGACACATTAATAAGCAAGGAAGGTTAGTGTCGCAATTTAGTGGGGTTGATCCTAAGGCATAATGAACCAGGAAATGGGTAATGCAAAAAGGGAAAAATCTAACATATATGCCAATTTCAAGGTCAATACCTGTCAAAATGGATCGATACGATGAATGAATGTCAAATAAAAAATGTCTCCAATATCCTGCATATAGTGCCAATAACACTCATCCAAAAGTTAATGAATCCAATATAGATAGAATCTTTGGAAAATAAGAGGTGTTACTGAATTAAAAATTAAAAAACAACAAATATGGACTATACAATATGGTACAAGGCACCACAAAACCTTATGGCTCATGCATAGTACTAGTTCAAGTAGATCCCACTACTAGGCTCAGACCTAGAGTTGCTTTGGTAGTCAACCTAGAGAGTATCCCAAAAGGGAAGAAAACACAAACCACGGTGTAAATATTCCCATGATATATAATATGTAGTCATGACTTCAAGGATATCCCCATCCGAAGGAAATTCAACATCCGAGAAATCATGCGAATGAGGAGGGTCGATAGTCTGAAAGGGAGAAGCAAAATGACCATACTCCATATAACAAAGGTGATTTTGGCAAGGACCGACAGAGTCTATTAGTGAAGAATCACAAGAACAAGGGATTGAGGATCTACAAACAGTCAGATTGAAATCAAAAGGAAGCTCAAGATCAGTCATACCAACAAGGTAAAACATGGGATCCCATGCCCTCATTGGATAAACCGATGGATCAATTGTTGAGACCAAGTCTTGAGAAGGCAAAGATGAGTGAACACATTCCTATTTAGGAGAAATTGAACACATAGGATAAGACACCACATAATTTATATGTGGTGGGGTAGAGTCTACATGAACACTAGGAACATATAAATGGGCATCCTGAACTAACTTCAAATTAGGATGGTGATTATCAAATGGAAACTGGTCAATAGTGACAATTCTCCCATTTTTAGGGAAATCAATCACTTATAAGAGAGTAGAAACCACATCGTTCATAGCATACATAATCACGTCTTAGAATCATATTGAAATATAACAGGACTTGCACCATGAGAACATCGACAAGGATAGTTTTCCCACCTAATGAGATAGAAAACTAAGAAATAATCCCCAAATATTCACTAGGATATCTATCAAAATCCAACAACTCACACTACTACATATTGAAAAAATTGTGATGACTACTTGTGACAAAATTACCCTTTGGTCACAAAATTCAGGAGAAAGAGTTCAATTTTTCAATTTTATTATAAATCCATCCCATGTTCGCTGCTCTATCGACGAAAGAAAACATTCATCCCTCTTGCAACGAACGTGAATATAGTGGACTATTATCGCTCTTGCAATGAACTTATGAATTCATTTTAAGAGCGACGATAACCATTGACCGTTACATTATTTGATAATGTCAATATTGACCGTTATACTCTTTGACAGAGTCAACATTGATTTGGTCAACTTTCATCTCAAGAGAAATGATAACCATTGACCGTTACACTATTTGATAAATTCAACATTGACCATTATACTCTTTGACAAAGTCAACATTTATTTAGTCAATGTTTGTCGCTATTGCAACGAAAAAATTATCTATAAATATTTTACGAATTAGAGATGTTGTGACAATATTGCTATAACAATGATGGTTCAGAAAGGGTATTTTTGTGTCAAAGAATGTCGCAGAATATTAGAGGTGGGAAAAAAATTAAAGCGAGTTAAAAGGACGATGGTAAATGTTATTTCCCTTGCAAAAATATTTTTCTCATACACTCGTAAGAATTTTAATAGAAATAACTACTAAACATTGTAGGAAATATGTGCACATTGATGGTGGATCAAATGAATATCGTCCCATT
>JASDQU010244708.1:70381-82698 GCA_032191745.1 Picea mariana | reverse complement strand
GACATTGTTATAAAGATTTAATAATAACTGAACATTAATAACTCTTATACAAAATTAATAATAACCATTCATCATAAGAGTTAATTAAATATACATCAATGATGAACATTATTATTAGCATTAATAATAACATTAGTAAATGCTTATGAAACCATTAAAATGACCATTCATTTAAACAATTAATAAAAGGAAACATTTAAAGATGAGAATTTATTACAAGATTACAATAATGATGAATATTATTATAAGATTTCATAATAACATCAATAAAGAAAGTAAATACAAAACCAAAACGTAGAGGCAACATGCCCCTATGTTGGGCAATTTTCTTTCTCACACGCAGAGTTTAATCATATCAAATAAACAAGGAAATAAAAAACAAAAATGCAGAGGAAACATGCCCCTATGCTGGGAATTTTTATTTTCACACGCAGAGTTTATTCACATTAATAAAACTAGGAAAGACACAACAAAAATGTTGAGGCAACATGCTCCTATGATGAGCGTTTTTTTCTCACACACAGAGTCTTTTCACATAAAAAATAAACAAGGAAAGACACAACAAAAATGTAGAGGAAACATACCTGTATGCTGGGCATTTTTTTTTCTCACACATAGAGTTTATTCACATTAATAAAAGAAGGAAAGAAATTACAAAAAGGTTCAGGCAACATGCCACTATGCTGTAGATTTTTTTCTCACACACAAAGATTTTTCACATCAAAATAAACAAGGAAGGAAACAACAAAAACATAGAGGAAACATGCCCCTGTGATGGGCGTTATTCTTTCTCACACACAAAGTTTATTAACATTAATAAAACAAGGAAAGACATAGCAAAAATGCTGAGGTAACATGCGCCTATGATGGGCATTTTGTTTTTCACACACAAAGTTTTTAGCACATCAAAATAAACAAGGAAAGACACAACAAAAACGCAGAGGCAACATGCCCCTATGCTGGGCATTTTCCTTGCTCACATGGAGAGTTAAATCACATCAAAATAAACAAGGAATACACAACCAAAATGCAGAGGATTCATGCCCCTATGTTGCATGTTTTTCTTTTGCACACACAAAGTTTTTCACATCAAAATAAGCAAGGAAAGACATAGAAAAAACACAGAGGAAACATGCCCCTATGCTGGGATTTTTCCTTTATCACAAATAGAGTTTAATCACATCAAAATAAAGAAGGAAGACACAACAAAAACTAAGAGGGGGAATTTGCCCAACAATATTAGAAAACCTTTACAAATCCATCAACAATAAATCTATGTACACATCTAACTAATTTACAACTGCAACTTAAAGAAAATGTGTATCGTAATCCAGTTGATGACTTGTTGATGTTCCTAGACTGCTAAAAATCCTCCTCCCTCCCGCTTGCTAATCCTTGAGACCTCAAGGGTACCTCCCAAACAACGTTAGAGGCACTCTTCTTCCCCCTGAGCCCCCCGAGCTGAAAAGGGGCCACACACACAACCAAAGAATAAGCTATCTCCCATCTCACCTCACAAGGTTGAGCTACCACTCTCTATTCAAGTTGGGTATCCCAACTCTGATAAGAAAAATTAGTCAAGAAAAATCTGACAGCATAACCTTACGAATACCAGTTGTGATCCATTCCCCTTATCTTCCATTTCTTTTATAGAGTTCTCTTAGTGACACTTCCATTTGCACATTAAATTTTTTTTATCAAAAATTAATTAGGAGAAATTCTCCCTATACACTTGTCACCTGATCCCTTAGTTCACCATAATTTCATTTAATTAATTAATTAGTTTGTGAATTTCCCTGACCTGCCTAAAAGCATTCCTAAAAATGCTCCTTGATGTCTCTTTATTCCCTCACATTCCCTTAATGATTGATTCCTTTCTTAAAGCTTAGTTGAGTTCTAATTTGGAAATTTCTCTAGACTAGATTCACTTCTATGTTCCACATTCCTTTTGCATTTAATTTTCCCCTTTTTGTCTAAGTTCTAAATTAGCAAGTTGTGCAAATAACTAACAATTAAATTTCTGATAAATTATTTCCCCTTTAAATTTCAAATTGATTTTTCTTCATCGCCCTTTTATTAATTGATTAATTAGTTTTAGTCCTTATACCCCAATTAGACCTATGCTCTAATTTCAACTAGGCTTAGAAAAAATAAATTTAAGGGAATTTTTATAATTATTAAACTTTTCTCATACAACATTTATTTTAAGTATGACCAAGAAAAAATAAGATATCATTTTCTAGGCACTTAGGTTCATTGACTGACCAGTGTTAAAAATCGCGTCGTTCCCTTCAGGATGCACTACATGCTCCAAGGGTGCCACTTTTTTTTATTCATGTTTCATTTATGTGACATGCCCTTCAATATGCACTACATTCTCCAAGGCTTTCACTCACCTTTTGAGTTATTTTGGTAGATGTCCAACCCTTGGAGTGAAAACTCCATCAGGCGACCTTGTGGGAGACTAAGGGCCTCTAAGGAATAAGGACCCTACCTTATTGCACACCCCTTAGAATATTCCTGAGCGACTGTTTCAGTCTTCCCTCACAATATCATGGATTTCTCGCACTAAGTAATTGTTAACTTGCAGTTCAAGCCATGGCGGGAGTTCTAGTAGGATGTGGCAGGGTTTCTACCACACCTCTCCCTCAATAGCTCTAGTTTTTGTGCATGACCCCTTTACTCCAAATGTGAGTATGATTAGAAAGAAATCATGAGCCTGCATCCATCAATGAAACATGTTAGTGATCCATAAACAACATCATAACATACCCATTCATATGTCACATATGCAATAAGAGAAATAATCAAGCCATATATAGTGCACTCCCTGACTCGATCTAGAGTCCAAGGAGGTCCATCAATGCCATCGACATCCTCAATCTATCAAGATTCCTACACAATTAGTAGAAACCAATCAATAACACATGTCTATACATAAATAACATATCATAACATCATAATCCACAGTCTCATCATCATAATCCATAAGCGAAGAAGTCAATCATATAATGAACTGAATCATTTGTATGCAAGTGTCCTCAAAGAATAATTCACATCATGTGCGCGCAAGAGCAGGATGTTACATGATTTCCTTTTTATTTATTTGCAGTCGTGTATTTAACAATTTGCAACCAATTTTTTTGAACCTCAAAAAATATCTTGAAAAAAGATCATTCTAGATGAACACAAGTTTACGTAAATATAACCCTGGTTATGTTCGAGTTAAATCAAGTCGTTGTTTGGGATGTTCGATGAAATAGAAAAAATCATAACTCTAGCTAAGATGGCTTAGCCCAAGGATTGTAGTCTTAGGCTCATCGGTTTTGAATTCCCCAGTGGAATCACTATACACCATATGCACCGACTGGATTTAAGGTGTGATGCAATTGTAAGGGAATTTTACATCAACTAAAATATCACACACATAATTTTTCCCTCAATGAAACTCACACAGATACATTGAGTGTTTCCATATTTTCTTCAATAATGTATATACTACTTCAGTGTTTAAGTACTTTGAATTAGTGTTTACATACTTTTTTGTTTAAATAATGCTTAATGCATATCAATGCATGAAGCTCCTTGATAGAATTGTTTTTCACCAATGTAATTATTTTATTGATATTTATCAATAATATTTTTTTTCACCTCCATAATTATTGAAAATTAATTTGTCCATAACCTATAATTATTCTCATTACATCCATGTGATGGATGTGTTTTGTAACCCTAACCCGAAACAAGATTTATGTAAACACATTATCCACATTTATCTAAACACAATAACCACTAGACAATCATGTCCATGACCATTTTCTAAATATAAGTCAATTTGAAATATATAATTCAATTTAAATAATTATATAACATGGTCAGCTATAAACATAAAAATCCCAACATAAAATATCTCAAAGATATATCATATTTTTCATTATATTTTATAAATGAACATAAAAAACTTATAAACTGAATCAAGATATTTGATGTTCTTGACATATAGATATGATTATCACTGGTATATATTTTAATGAAAAAACAAATAGCCACCGTACATTGTCTCAATTCTTAATAGCATTTTAATTTGTTATATTTATTTTTTATTTTATTAACACTATGTTTTGTTATATTTATAATATTCATTTCTTTAAAGTATGTTATAAATTATATATATATATATATATATATATATATATATATATGATCCGATTTTCACAAATCATTCATTTTTTTTTGTCAATCTCTAATTTTGAGATTGATAAAATGGCAATCTCTCATTTTTATAGTAATAGTAAATTATAATGTTTGAATACAATTAATATTATATTGGTTTGATGAGTAGTTTTTCCTTAAATAATATTAAGTTTTGATGAATAGTTATTCTTAAATGGAAAGACAATACAATAATTGTTTATATGACTCACTTTATTCAAGTTATTTATCTTATTACATTTAAAATGTCACAACATGACTTAATTTTAATGTTTACCTCTTAATTTATGAATTCTTACCTCTTAATATATGAAAGTGAAAAACAATATTGATACCAACCTCATAAAATTATTACTCTCTAAATGTGGACATATGACACACTCTTCAAAGTAAACTACAAGACAAACTTCAAACATAACATATATTTCTCTTCACGCTTTTGAAATACTGTTAAGTTATTGACAATCAATTTTTTACTTTCAAATCAGTTCTATATCACATTGATTTATAGTGAATCTCTTCAATTATTACTATAATAGTCTCTCATTATGAAATAACATTAAAATTAAATTAAACAATATGCATGATTATAACTATCACAATGTAGCATTTTATTTAACTCATCCTCCTATTTTATTGCTCTTAAATGGGAAAACATAAAGTTATATAACCATTCATGAATTTTACAACTCAAAAAAAACTAATGATGAACGTACAATTTCAAAAAGTAAAAAATATGAACTTTGCAATGTGACATAACCAATTAGAATGTCTCAAATGAAGCAAACCCTTCTAGAATGTCACATCTGAGAAATTATCAGGAACAAAGAAATTCGATATAACTCAATCAACATAAAATCTCAATGTAACATAACCATACACAACCTTTGTCAAACTTGGTCCACCATAGTGACATCGACACCGATGTGCTATGGGGAAATTCCCCCGCAACTACGTCTAAGGAATAGGTAGAGCGATAACTCCCTTAAAATAATGACTTATCTCTAATCTAGCTAAAAACAATCTAGACTAAGTGATGAGAGAGAGGGAATAGAAGGTTAAGAAGAGAACCTTGAATATTTTCGATTCATGTAGATCTCTTCCTCTTGTTTTTTCCTCTTAGATCACGAATATCCTCCCAAAGTTGACTTACAATAGATTAAGAATAAAATGCAACATCATATACAATCTCTAATAATCACTTAAAAACCTAAATATAGATGTAAATGATCAAATAGATAAGAAAATGTACACATAAATTTTTGGAAAAAAGATAATCTCTTTTATTCATAAGCAAGATGAAAGGTTAAAACCTTCGTTTGCAGACAATGCTCTACGAACCAAGTTTGGGCTCATCTATCATGGCTTCAAGTGCACCAATCTCACATAAATTTCTCACAATCAATGTGCCATCAAAGGAAGAAGGAAGGGTTGTATAGGGAGAATGCTTGGAAGGAAAAGTTGAGGCTAAAGCTCAGAGAAAGATGCAAAAATTTAGCAATGAGGGGGGAAGTATTTTGGTAGATTTTTCTTATACTCTTGTTCATATGTCTAAATTACTCCCCTATACCTCTTTCTATATGAAAAAAATATGGTTATTCAGTTTGGGGATGGGCTACAGGGGTTAAAATGGTTAGGAAACCCTCCATATCCCATAAAATCCACAGAAATATGTGTAGTTTTATCTTTTTTGCAATTTTTGGAGGTAAACACGGGCTATTTAGCATGCAACACACATATGTAAGTGGGAAAAATAGCATGCAACATGCATATGTACACATGATGGTAGTGAAGCAGAGCATGTACATCATCCAAAAAGTTTGTTTTTTAGAAGGAAACCTCAACATTATGATTGGCAAAGGATGCAAATGGATGGGCCAATGTCTTGGATGCATAGATGTGGAATTTTCGGATTATAACATATGCCCCTTAATGTGTGAGTCCAGAAGAGAAATTGATGGATGAAATATATTATAACATATTTAAAAAGTGGGAAGGCACAAAGTCAGGTGAACCCAAGGTGATTATTCACAAGCATGTCATCTACAAATTAATGATAATCTCACCAAGGTGGGCATACCCATACTCAAGATAAACTAAGAATGGTTTCCAATCAAGTACATTGAAAATCCATGTCAAAATATAGTAGTCATGGCTACATGACTAATGTATACACCAATATAAAGTGTAGCCACGAACAATACCCAATGGATCTACATCTCAAATTCATCAGAAGAAATACAAATACAATGTGATAGAAATCTTCATGAGGAATCAATGCATGTGGTCAGAGATGATAACTTCATATATCAAGAAAAAAATTCAATATCTTAAAAACTCAGGTAGGAGTGAAATAAGAGTGTAATACTCACTACTCTAAGGTCTTTTACATGCGATCATGGAAAGATTGGAGGACCTCGATCATCAAACACAAAACTTCATTGATTCTGAATGTGAATTTGACTGAATTCTCAGGATGGCCAACTCATGAAGGTCAAGAGACTAACTACAGAATGGCCGAATCAGGTTGGAAAATCTTCCCTTGGACAATTTCATGACAAAAATATGAGACTTAGGAATCATATTAGTGACATACGTCTCTGGCACAGGGGGCACCACAAACTCTCCATATGTTTGGAAGAATAACCAAACTAAGGAGGACAAAACTCTAAGAACAACTTCCTAAGGTCATACTAGATCCAAATGCTTGCATAGCAAACAGAAGGATGTGCTTTTTCCAAGGGAGACTTATCTTGCTTTCGATAAAAGAGAATGTATATCCTATCCCCTCTTTCTAAAATATTTGATTTTTTTGTATTTTTCAAATTTTTAACGAGATTTGAAAAAGAATAAAATAATCCTATGTTACAAAGGAGGAATGAGTGTTGCATGAAAGAAAACTAGTTCGAATAATATGGAACATATTGATGCTCAGCGCAAAGGAACATATGCAAGATAAGAACACTCTAGAAAATGCCTCCATGGGTCAAGCTGTCAAATTGCAAGGGAAAAACGTGATACAAGGTTTGCACCTAAGGAATGCTCTAAATGTTCAGTAATAGAAACATGAAGTCGACATTAGGCTGAAGATGAAAGGATGAGACATGTGATGTGATTACAGTATGAAAATACAAGACTCCTTCCATGTAAGGTTTTATGAGCCCAGAGAAGGTAATATTGGTGGTTTTTCATTTTTAGAGAGTCTTAAAAACACTAAAAGAAGACTCCATAGAGATATTTTTTGTAAGGTTAGTCTTCAAGGTCCAAAAAATCATAAAATCATACCAAGGAGAACTCTTCTGGTCATTATAGCTAGAGTATTCATTTTTTGTAATTATTCTAGTCGATCCGAAAAGGTGTTAAACGTATACCAAAAGGATGTCTCCTCAAAACCATTTTAACAAGTGTGACAGAGACAAGATCACTCGACTCTCTTTTCAATTTTAAGGAGTATGAAAATACCTTAACTATGGACTCACCACCTTTTTCATAGATTAGTCTCCTGAGTCCAAAAAAGTATAAAACATAACTTAGGATAACTCTCCCGATGAGACATGTCTCCCAAAGCGTACCTTTTTCCCCGGTAATCTATTAGCCAGAAAAAGGGTTAAAATTATGTTGAATAGATATTCCTTCTGGACCAATTAATGATTGTGTAAGGAATAAGGTCACTCGATGATATTTTCATATTTAGGGATTCTGAAAATATCTTTACTATGGACTCCAAGGGGTTTCCTTTTTTGTAGATAATATCCAAGCCCCCAAAACGAGATAAACCAAAACCAAGGAGAATGGTCCTTTTTCTCAAATTTAGTCCCTCGGGACAAGAAAAGGGTTAAAATTATACCTGAGAATACTCGCCTAGAAAACCATAACTCCTGGGGAATACCCTTTTTTTTCAATTACCCATCTAGACCAAAAAAGGGGTAAACTATCACCAGATAGATGTGTGTTTAAATTTTATTTTGAGAAGAATGAAGGGAAACAAGATCTCTTAGTAATCTTTTCAAATTTAGGGAGTATGAAAACAGATTAAAGGAGACTCCAAGAGGGATCCTTTTCATATGTAATCTATGGGAGGCTGTAGAGGATAAATAATCTCTCACCAAATTTCACTTTCATGGTTTAAGTGAGCTTGCAAGTAAACAAACCATGCTCTAGTGGAGTCCCATGGGAAAGGCAAAAAATGATGATGAAGAAGAAGGATGAGGCTTCAACAAAAATTCATGGTAGGACTAAAAGGACTCTTGTACCTATGAAGTTCTTCAGCATGGGCACCAAAAGAAAAACAAGGCTCTAACTAGAATTCCCATGGAAGGAAGGATCTACCACATAAATTACGACACATTAATAAGAAAGGAAGGTTAGTGTCACAATTCAGTGGGGTTGATCATAAGGCATAATGAACCAGGAAATGGGTAATGAAAAAATGAAAATAGGGAAAAATCTAACATATGTTCCAATTTCATGGTCAATACCTGTCAAAATGGATCGATACGATGAACAAATGTCAAATAAAAAATGTCTCTAATATCCTACATATAGTGCCAATAACACTCATCCAAAAGTTAATGAATCCAATATAGATAGAATCTTCGAAAAATAAGAGGTGTTACTGAATAAAAAATTTAAAAACAACAAATATGGACTATACAATATGGTACAAGGCACCACACAACCTTATAGATCATGCATAGTACTACTTCAAGTAGATCCCACTACTAGGCTCAGACCCAGAGTCTCTTCGGTAGTCAACCTGGAGAGTATCCCAAAAGGGAAGAAAACAAAAACCACGGTGTAAATATTCCCACAATATATAATATGTAGTCATGACTTCAAGGATATCCCCATCTGAAGGAAATTCAACATTCGAGAAATCATGCGAATGAGGAGGGTCGATAGTCTGAAAGGGAGAAGCAAAATGACCATACTCCATATAACGAAGGCGATTTTGGCCAGGACCGGCAGAGTCTATTAGTGAAGAATCACAAGAACAAGGGCTTGAAGATCTACAAACAGTGAGATCAAAATCAAAAGGAAGCTCAAGATCAGTCATACCAACAAGGGGAAACAAGGGATCCCATGCCCCCATTGGATAAACCGATGGATGAATTGTTGAGACCAAGTCTTGAGAAGGAAAACATGAGTGAACACATTCCTATTTAGCAGAAATTGAACACCTAGGATAAGACGCCACATAATTTATATGTGGTGGGGTAGAGTCTACATGAACACTAGGAACATATAAATGGGCATCCTGAACTAACTTCAAATTAGGATGGTGATTATCAAATGGAAACTAGTCGATAGTGACAATTCTCCCATTTTTAAGGAAATCAATCACCTAGAAGAGAGTAGAAACCACATCGTTCATAGCATACATAATCACGTCTGAGAATTATATTGAAATATAATAGGAATTACACCATGAGAATGTCGACAAGGATAGTTTTCCCACCTAATGAGATAGAAAACTAAGAAATAATCCCGAAATATTCACTAGGATGTCTATCAAAATCCAACAAATCACACTACTACATATTGAAAAAATTGTGACGACTACTTGCGACGAAATTAGCCTTTTGTCACAAAATTCAAGAGAAAGAGTTCAATTTTTCAATTTTATTATAAATCCATCCCATGTTTTCCACTCTATCGATGAAAGAAAACATTCATCCCTCTTGCAATTAACGTGAAGATAGTGGACTATTATCGCTCTTGCGATGAACTTATGAATTCATTTTAAGAGTGACAATAACCATTGACTGTTACACTATTTGATAAAGTCAATATTGACCGTTATACTCTTTGACAAAGTCAACATTGATTTGGTCAACTTTCATCTAAAGAGAAATGATAACCATTGACCGTTACACTATTTAATAAATTCAACATTGACCATTATACTCTTTGACAAAGTCAACATTGATTTAGTCAATGTTCGTCGCTATTGCGATGAAAAATTATCTATAAACATTTTACGAATTAGAGATGTTTTGACAATCTTACTATAACAATGATGGTTCAGGAAGGGTATTTTTGTGTGGAAGAATGTCACAAAATATTAGAGGTGGGAAAAACATTAAAGAGGATTAAAAGGATGATGGTAGATGTTATTTCCCTTGTAAAAATATTTTTCTCATACGCTCGTAATAATTTTAATAGAAATAACTACAAAACATTGTAGGAAATATGGGCACATTGATGGTGGATCGAATGAATATCGTCCCATGGAAATTAACTATATATTCATTATCTTTTTTTATATTTTCAATTTTATATAAAATTATATATATGTGTATATATTGTTTGAATGTTTGTTATAGTACACACTAATTTTTCATGATTTTTTGCAATTATAAAGTTAGAGTTACCCTCTAGCTCTCCACGGAATATTGCACCAAGTGGTCGTAGAAATCATGTTGTACAAGCTAAGGAACATGATCAAGAAAATGAGGATCTCATGGAAGAAGATGATGGGACAAATCAAGTCAATGATCCAATGGAAGAAGATTATGGGACAAATCAAAGGATCCAAAATTTGTTTTCTCGGCCGAAAGAGGATGGGGACAATGATGGTATTTATGATGAACCTCTACTAGAAAAGGAAAATAAACGACTTTATGAAGGATCAAGAGAAAATATTATCTCGGCTACATTGTTTCTAGTGAGCTTAAAGGTTATGAATAATTTGTCGAACATTTGTATGACACAGATCCTAAGGTATGTAATACGTTTCATCTCATATTATACATAATTGCTGAGTTTTTTCTATTTTTTCTTAGTGTTAATTAATGTGTAAAATAAGAATGCAATTTTTCTGATTAATATTCTTTACATTAACTATTTATTTATGTTGTAGATTGTTAGGTGAATTTTTGTTACCATCCTTGAATATTTTACCTTGCACATATAGAGGTTTTCATGCAATTATGAAAGACATTGGAATGGATTATCAAACTATAGATTCATTTCCTAATGATCATATTATATATTATGGGCAACATGCTTCGAAAACAGAATTCTTGCAATGTCTTATCAGTAGATATCGAACTGATCAAGTAACAAAATTGGTGCCTCGAAGGGTTCTTTGTAATATTCCCATAATTCCATGTTTGTAGCAATTGTTTAGGTGTGAAAGCATAGCACAATTTATGGATTACCATGCGCGTAAAAAAAGTGGATATGGTATTATTTGAAATCTTGACGATGGTTATGCATTTAGGGAAATTGAAGAAAATGGGTAGATTTCAAAGATGAACCTCGTAATGTTATATTTTCATTGGAAATTGATGGTGTTAATACATTCAGAGAGCTTATGTCTATTTACTCAGTGTGGCCTATTTTATTTATCAACAATAACATTCCTCCTTGGATGTCAATAAAGAGGGAGAACATAATATTGACAATGATTGTTCTAGGTATTTGTTTACATTAATTTTTTGAATCTAACATTTTCATTTGTTTCATTTTTTGCATAATATCTTTTGTTTATTTATTTACTTATATAAAAATATCATGGTTATAGTAATTATGTGTAATTTCAAACAATTAGGTAAGTACAAGGTTAAATATATGAATGTATATATCGAGTCTCTTATTGACGAGCTACTAAAGTTATAGGTTGGCATCACTATGTATGACATTTGTATACCAATCGGGGAGAATAAATTTAAAATATGTGGAATACTTTTATGGACAATTCATGATGTCCCACGACTAACACATTTTTGTGGTATGTAGCATTCTGTTTCTCTTTAATACCATATAATGTTTTAATGATATCATGGTGCATGTTTAATTTTTAAATAATCTCATCGTATAATTGACATTAATCCATTTGTTGCAGGTCTTCAAACAAAGGGTATATTTTCATGTCCACTTTGTGGTCCTAAGATGAAGTATCATCATTCAAAATTTTTAGGAAAGGTGGTGTTTGATGAGTATAAGCACCTCCTCCCTAATAACCATAGGTATCGTACTACTGGAAAAAAAAAATCAATGGGAAAGAAGAGACTGGTTAAAACCACAAAGAATGAAACCTCACCTATGGAGGTTGGAATATAATAGAAATCATCAAGGTACACAATTTATTTATGTATCGT
>JASDQU010244708.1:27747-66929 GCA_032191745.1 Picea mariana | reverse complement strand
CTCGATCTATCAGTTGGCATATTTCTTAGGGTGATTGGACACTTTTGGCAGCAGGGCCGAGTTATTGAGGGTTTCATCCTTCTATTGGAGCATGGAATTCTTCAGCTGGAGAGTTTGGCATTCAAATCTGCTTGTATTGATCTTCATTTCTTATTCATCCTTTGGAGGTATATTTTGTATTAGCAGGAGTATTTTGTAGTATCTCTTATCTATTTTCTATCTTCTTGGCCATTTGTTGAACATTCCAAATCGACATCTTCATTGTAGCAGATTTTTCTATTTTATGAATAAAGAAGAATTGAGATGTTTTGTCTTGTCTATCTTATTGCATATGATTGAGGTATGTTCCATGGTTATGTCTTTCTATTATTTGCTTCATACACACATATAAACACATCTAAAAAGTAGATCAACAAAGTGTTTGACGAAATACCACAACCAGGAAAAAGTTTTAGAAAGACACCAAAACAGTGATGATCCTTGCATAATGGCTTGGGATCATTACATAACCAACCAGATTTTAATGCAATACAAGCAAGGTAGCTAGCCTTCTTGAGAGAATTTGAATTTGAGGTCAGACATATCAAGGGTAAGGAAAATAAAGTAGCGGATGCTTTAAGAAGAAGAGTCAATGGGTTATTTGAGATAAATATCAGCAGGACCGAAAGTGATTTGGAACAAAGAATAAGGAAAGCAGGTATTAACGACGGAAATTACACTAAGGTAATGGTAGCATTACAGAACAGTACCACAAACTCAAATAAACTAGATCTAAGTATCAACAAAAAGGGACTACCACGATTTAAAAACATTCTTTACTTACCAGATTCTGTAGAGTTAAAATTAACAGTCTTGGACAAAGTGCATAAGAAACCGTATTCTGGCCATCCAGGTTACCAGAAAATGATAACAGCACATAGAAAACTATTTTATTGGCCTAATATGAAGGGAAAAACTGCAGAATGCTTGGCTAGGTGCCAAGATTGTCAGTAGGTTAAGGTTGAGAACCAGCGTCTAGCCGGCCTATTACAACCATTACAGGTACCAGAATGGAAGTGGGAGACCATATCGCTAGATTTTATAATAGGTTTTCCTAAAACTCAGAAACATAATGATTCTTTTATGGTTGTAATCGATAAACTCAGTAAGTCTGCAAACTTTATTCCTGTAAAGTCTACTTTTAAAGCTATAAACATTGTTGAAATATTCATGAAATTGTTTTTAGACTGCATGGTATTCCTAAAATGGTGATTTCAGATAGAGACGTAAAATTCACATCCGCCTTTTGGAAGGAATTGTTTGCAGGGCTAAATACTAACTTGAATTTTAGTACGAGTTATCATCCACAAACTGATGGACAAACCGAAAGGACAAACCAAATCATGGAGGATATGCTCCGCATCTACTTAAGAACAAAATGGAACAAGTGGGAAGACTATCTACACTTGGTAGAATTTGCATATAACAATGGGTACCAAACTTCGGCTAAATTGAGCCCTTTTGAAATACTGTATGACAGAAAGTGTACGACTACAATTAGCTTGGATAACCTGACTGACAGACTCATGGTGGGACTTGATATGCTCCAAGAAATGGAAAACACGGTAAGGAAGATACAATAGAATTTGAAAGAAGCACAGGATAGACAGAAGAGCTATGCAAATCAAAAAAGAAGACACTTGGAATTTCAAGTGAGAGACCATGTTTATTTGAAGGTCAAAGCCCAAAGAATCTCGTTGAAGTTAGGGAACTGTGCCAAGATGGCACCCAAGTTTTGTGGACCCTTCGAGATACTAGCTCGAATTTGACCTGTAGCATATCAACTTGCACTTCCAGCTAATTTGAGAATTCATAATGTATTTCATATTTCTTTGTTGAAAAAGTATATTCATGACCGTACTCATATGATTGATTGGAACTTCGTGTAGGTGGAACCCAAAGGCAAGTTTCAGGTGGAACCCCTGCACATTGTAGACTGGAGATAAATAACACTTCGGAACAGAGTCGTCGCTCAGGTAAAGGTGCAATGGAAGCACTTTCGTCCTGAGGAGGCCACTTGGGAGTTGGAGGGAGATTTGTGGAAATCTAATCCAATCCTATTCTAGGAAAGGAATGAACACTGAGGACAGTGTTTTACTGAAGGGGGAAATGATGTGACATCCCCCCCAAAAAAAAAAAAATGAAATTTAAATCTGCTGAAAATTCATTTTGTTTTTAGTAAATTCGAATTTGGAAAAAAATTTCCATTTATGGCAATTCCCAATTTTGAATTTGACAATTGTAACTAATTATTATGATTTTTGGGCAGAGACCTGATTTGAGCCAACTAAATATTTGACTATGACACTTGTATGAAAACATAATATTTTATATTGATTGCAGGAGGAAAAATGGAATAGCCACGTAAAATTTAGCTGACCATGACTCCATGAGTGGGGAACACATTGTAACTACCTCTGGGCTGATTGTTACAAGTGGCAAATTAGTGATTTGGCCATTGGTAGCCCCTAAAAATCAGGGATATAGAAATCTGTGAAAATTCCCAAGGGAGGGAAAAAGACCTAGGCAAATTGATAAATAGCATATCTGAGGAGGCAGGACGCTGCCAAGTATGCTGGGAAAGGAGACTATTGATTTTTTTCTTATTGTTATGAGCACTACTGAGTGAGTGTGAGGCAAGAGGAATCTACTGGAATTGAAGGACATTACTGGAGAGGAGATTTCAAGTTTGCCCTCATGGATTCATGGTCGAGCTAGGGGGTGAACCTGGAAAGTAGATTGGCTTCCCTGTTCTATGGTTGGGAAGAATGTGGTTGTTACCTTTGGATTTTCACAAGTTTGATTCAGATATGCCACTCTACCTTAACCTGGTTAAATGTCATGCTATGCAAATTGTTTACTTCTATGAACAAATTTCTGGTCGAATGTTATGGCGGGAAAGATCTACCAATTACTTCCTAGTCGTTAGCTAGAAATGGACTTATTTTGTTGAGATGTGATACTGAGAAATTAAGGTCATTGAATGTATTAACTAGTAAGACAAGTTTTGTAAAAGTTACTACTCTCATCATAGTATGGACTACAAACTACATCTAGCTTCTTAATTAATTATGTTGAGAAGAAAGAAAATTAAATTGTTTGTATAATGTGATTGAAGCCAACCGTACCAATATCTATGGTGAATTATATTTCTTGTAGATGATTATAGTATACAGTGAGTCTCCACTAGTGAATATACAAGTTCAAATTGTAAGTAAATACACCCTGTATCACTAAGATTATATTCGATATGCATATAGACCTATACAGGTATATTATGAACAGATATACATTATATAATGGGCGTTCTGTATAAGCGGTACAATGACGCTGAAGTGAACTAACTACAACAGAGTCAGAAAACTATATATATATATATATAAACATATATGTAGGAAAATAATTCAACAAACTCCACAGACCCCATTACAGAAAAATTGGAGTATGCGTACATCGGTATGGTTTTAGTAGTAAATTAGTGATGACTCTATCGATTAAAAATGGACCTACATTATAACAACAAGCTTATGTCGTCGGAATAATGCTATTTATTTCTGGTGATTAGAATCATAAAACGATTGAGTAATATTTGTAGTAGGAACATAATGTAAATATTAATTTGCATAGCGAAGCCACGGTGTATTATGTTAGTCAGGGAAAGACAGGGTGTCTGATATAAAGGAGCAAAGTAATCACATGGAAAAGAAAAATATGAATTCTGGAAGTCTCTATCTATTATAACCTCAATCGGACAAATGTATTTTCTTTTATTATTTCCAACCGGTACTTAAAAAGAAACCCCAAAATCTGGATGGAATCCTACAAGTACAGGATTCCCACTAAAAATTCATGTAAATGGTGCATGAGTCAATTTACAAATGGGTGGAATGAGGCTCAGGCTAAAATTCCTACCAATACTATTTTTTATATCATAAATAAGTGCACAAGCATAAATTAAAACCTGGAAGTCATGAATGCAATCGCACAATCCCAGTGGAAAACAAACCCTTAGGCGCACTTATTCCTGTGTTAGTTTTAGGTATATTACCATCCATAGGAAAATCATATCGGGAATGACTGTGTAATCAATAATAAGATGAATTCTGGGAAATAGCTAGAATAATTCAGAAAATGAATTCAACTCTGTAATTACAAACCGGTTTTCAGAAATATAGTTAAACACAGAAAGTGATAGTTCAGAACCCGTGACTTCATATGTATCCACAACAAAATAAACTCAATACATAATGATCATATTACTTAAAAGGAACGACTGTCTAGATATCACAAATCCAACCAGGTGCAAGTTGGGTGTGCTTTCTAGGTACCAAATTATTAATACAAGTTAGGGCGTACCCTTGACCAACTAATACAGAACTTGGGATGAAATGTCTTCAAAGTATTAAGGACCGGACATAGCCTTGATCATCGGTGCTAGTAAAATCAAAATAACTTATATGGAGGGGTATGGTATATGGAACCCGAATACCTCTTGAAGGAGTGAAGAGGGATTTCCCATGCTTCGGTGTGATCGCACCCTGCACAAGGTAATGTGAAACATTAAAGTATATCTGACAGGAATAATATGATCAATTTAAGGAACAAAAATGTAATTAGAAAGTGGTCAATAAATACTTAACTGTAATGGAGGGCTTCATAACCTTCTCCATCGTGCCAAATCCTGTGCCCATCATTAGTGATGAATACCAATACTTAATCCAAAAGAAACATTTCAGGAAAATGATATGCGTATGATGATCGTAAAGAATGATAAATATAAACCAATGTAAACTCCAAATATAAACAGAAATGATTAAAAATACTTCCGGCCATTAGAGCATCACCTCTAATTGGTCTAAAAACACCAGTGAATCTATTAATTAAACACAGAAATTTCAAGATCAACACTGTGTCGAAAGGTCTGCTACGCACCCAAGCAAGGAAAACCTAGACATAACACTCTGTCAACTAGGAGACTAACCAATGGAGGAAGCCAGGCCCAATAACAAAAGTTCAATAAAAAATGGAATGTCTCGAATGCACAATTCTGACAGACATCGTGATAAGTTCTTCCACAAGAGGAGAATGGCTCGACCTGGAAAGGAGGGCTAGTACAGAGAAAGGGGTAAACTGTGAAAAACCTAAACCTCGCTAGGGTACCACCAACCTGCTTTTACTACAGTAACATTGAAGTAAAAACAAGAATGCTACCGAGGAACTAACCGGGGAACTGGAGTATGAAGAGACCTGCTTGACAAGACAGAGAGATTGAATGAAAAAAAAATAAAAATAAAAGGATAGTCAAGACGACTTACCTCGCACAAGATTGCCTGTCGAGAAGTTTCCTTCCAAGATCCCTCCCACCTAGAACAAGGGCCGAATCACAAACTCATGACCGCGATGCTAAGACAAAATCCAAATGGAAATTGGTCTGAAACATTTCATTCTCCTTCACCAAGCCATGACCGGAATGAAAGTGAAAGCTATGGAATAACCTTTCGCATGGAGTAATGGGGATGGGTGGAAATCGTACCTGTCCATGTGAATATATGGTAAGTTGTCGACATTTCATTGGGGCATGCCAGCCGAGTACTAAGCAGAATAGACTTGTCTTAGGGCACATTAAATGTTGTAGACATGCCTTTAAGGAAAGATGGTTCGGACCTCTATCATTTAATCAGAATTAATGGCAAGGTACACCCGGTGACCTACTTAAGGTTACTTTTTCATCTTTCTATATTGGTTATATGTTGAACCTAACCACCATTGCATTAACCATATGAAGTGTATAGCCTAATGTTGTTAATTACTGGGAAATTATGTGGTGGCACGATGGTAACCATAACCTTTCCAAGTTTAGCCTCTACGCGCTTTAATTCATTTGTGCAGATTAGTGTCCGATATATACCCAAACAGTATCTGGTTAAAAGTATTTCTAAATAATGTTAACCTCTTCTTTTAGACCTTATAATAGTATATCAGAACGAATGTTATAAGGCCCTTACATCTATGACCATCGCACTAATATGATAGTGGTTCTAAGTAGTTACATCTCCATATCATAAAGTGGGTTTTGGAAACGAAATGGTGGATAGTACTAAGTTTCAATGAAACAAGATATCCTTAGTTATGTACCTGTGTTTCTGTTCATGTATAACTCAATACCGAAATAGGAAGAGGTGACTATATGTTAAAAATAAGATAGAGAAGTAAAAGGCAATAAGACTGTTGTACATTATGGTTGACGAAGGACTGAAAGTTTTGAGACACAGAATCAACTCAAAGTACCCAATTAATTTAATTTTATTTTATGTAAATTTTGGGGTACATTACATATGGTATCAGAGAAAAAAGGTTACAACACTGGACCTAAATAGGGCCAGAATAGCTGCTTAGTATATATATTCTGATTTACGTAAAACTAATAAAAATCTTATCGTTACAAACATAAAGTTATTTATGTTTTGTGTTAATTATGGTAGCTAAGGAAGATGCAGAAATAAGGATGGGAGAACATCCGCAGCAAGGACCCCCTGGAGATCCAAGACAGAACAGTGATGGAATCTCACCCACGGAAGTGTTAGAAACAATGAGGAACCTTATTGTTGAACTACAGATTTTCAAAGAAAACAATGAAAAATTGAAGAAATCGTAGTAGGAACAACAAGAGATAAATGAAGCCCTGATGTGTAGTATAATGAAGAAGAAAATCCCAAAGGACGATAACCATGAGGAAGAAGTCAGCAAAGGGCCTCCAAGAACTCTGGGCCGGAAACAGAAAAAAGAGATAGTTCCTCTGAAGGAACACCTTCAGCTGAAGACAAAAGTAATTCAGACAGAAAAAAAAACAAGTAGAGCACATCGAAGGAGAATTTAAAAAGATTAAACCATCCACCTTTGATGGAGAATCCAGGACGGGAGAAGAAGTTGAGGCATGGCTGTTGGACATCAAAAAATACTTCCAGATATACAACTATTCCAACAACATGAAGGTCAGAATGGCCATCTGCAATCTGAAAGGGAAGGCCAACATTTGGTGGCAGGACCTGAAATTGGCCAAGGGCCTAAAGGAGAAACAACTGGAATGGTACGACTTTAAAAAGTATTTCAAGAAACAATACCTTTCTGAAAGTTATTATGAAAGGAAGACAAAATAATTTTATGAGTTACGACTTGGACAGATGGAAATGGAGGACCTTATAAATAAATTTCTTGAACTGCTAAGGTTCGTACCGTACATCTGGGAGGACAAGGTAAAAATTCAGTGATTTCTAAGCTATCTACCACAGTCTTACAAAGACAGAATTGAGTTTGACAACCCCAAATCCTTGAGCGAAGTATTCAGGAAAGCACGAATGTGCTACGACCAATATAAACAATGGGTAGAGTTTCCCAAAGCCTGGAAGGATAAGAAACAAGATTGAATGAAGCAACAAAAGAAGGGGTACCAACAAGCTCCTTATCGGAATTCAGCAAAAAGTTTTCCGAGAAAGGATTTTCACTCCAATCATCTGAATACACAAGGAAATGGTAAACTGGTAAACTTGGGAACAAAGAAGTTTGGGGACAGCTCCCACGATCCATTAAAGTGTTGGGAATGTGGAGAGCCTCATCTAAGGATGAACTATCCACATTTGAGTTCAACAAACAGAAATGATATTCATAATTTGCAGGAAGCCTCAATGGTGGGAGACTTGGGCAAAAGCCTACATCGGATAAATGCAGCCATAGATGGTCGACAAGCTGACTACCAGTCCTCGGTGGTAGAAATCGAAGGTAAAATGAATGACACTGGAATTTCTGTTTTAATTGACCCCGTAGCTACGTTAATTTATATTACACCTAATGTGGGAGAGTCAAACAAACATAAGAAACTGAAGCACGCAAAACCATGGATTGTACAATTAGTGATTGGTACTAAAAGGAAAGTAGTTGACTTTGTTCTGGATTTTGAATTTAGCTTAGATGGTCAAAATATAAGGACCATTCTGAACATCCTACCACTAGGATCTTATTTTATGATTATCGGGATGGATTGGTTGGAACAACACAAGGAAGTACTAGATTGCTATACAAAGATACTTAGCTATAAAGACAATTTCGGCACTATTAGAACAACCCAAGGTATACCCAAACCAGTATCAATCAGACAAGTTTCAACAATGTAGCTCAAAAAATTTATGAGAAAGGGATGTCAAGTTTATGCCATCCAAGTAACGAATCTACTAAAAAAAGATGATAATCCAAAATTAGAAGACTTTGCTGTCCTACGTGCTTTCATAGACATGTTTGTGGATGAGATACCAGAATTGCTTCCTAGAATGGAAATAGACTTCTCCATAGACCTACTACTAGGTTCAACCACTATCTCAAAAGCACCTTACCGAATGAGTCTACCGGAACTAACAGAATTAAAAATACAATTACAGGAATTGTTGGACAAAGAGTATATCAGACCAAGTGTCTCACCATGGGGGGCACTAGTTCGCTTTGTGAAAAAGAAAGACTGTACTCTAAGACTATGTATCGATTATAGAAAACTGAACAAATTACTATTAAGAGCAAATACCCCTTACCAAGAATAAATGATCTGTTCGATCAAGTAGGTGGGGTCAAGATCTTTTCAAAGCTGGATTTATGATCCGGTTATCATCAAGTTAGGATAAAATATGAGGACATAAGAAAAACAACTTTTCGGACAAGGTATGGACACTACAAATTCGTAGTCATACCTTTCAGACTCACTAACAAACCAACCACATTTATGTGTTTGATGAACAACATTTTCATCCAATACTTAGACAAGTTTGTGGTCGTATTTATTGACGATATTCTAGTCGATTCAAAAACAAAAGAGGAACATGATGAACACTTAAGAATAGTTCTACAAATTTTGAGGAAACACAAACTGTACGCCAAATTTGACAAGTGTGACTTCTATCAAAGAGAAATACAATATCTAGGACATGTAATTTCAGCAGAAGGCATTGTCATGGATACGAAAAAGACAAAAGCCATTATGGAATGGCCAATGCCTAAGGATGTAGTGGATATACAGTCATTCATGGGGATCACTGGATATTACAGCAGGTTTATAAAAGGGTTTTCCAAGATATCCTACCCTATCACATCATTACGAAAGAAAGGAACCAAGTTTAACTGGTCAGAGAAGTGCCAATACAGTTTTAACAAACTGAAGGGATTATTGACAACTGCACCCATATTGAAGGTAGCAGACCTCGAAAAAGACTTCACCGTATGTGTGGATGCAAGTAAAGAAGGACTTGGTGGTGTCCTAACACAGAAAAGACACGTTATTTTTTATGAATCCCATAAATTAAAAGAACACGAGTGAAATTATGTCACTCATGACTTAGAATTGGCAGTAGTAATACACGCCTTAAAAATGTGGCGACACTACATAATGGGCAGAAAATTCCTACTATTGATGGATAATAGCAAGGTGAAATATCTATTTAACTGACCAGATCTTAATGCAAGACAAGCAAGGTGGCTACCCTTCTTGAGTGAATTTGACTTCGAGGCCACACATATCAAGGGTAAGGAAAATAAAGTAGCATACACTTTAAGTAGAAGAGTCCATGGGTTATTTGAGATAAATATCAGCAGGACTGAAAGTGATCTAGAAAAAAGAATAAGGAAAGCAGGTATTAACGACGGAAATTACACTAAGGTAATGCTAGAATTACATAACAATACAACAAACTCAGATAAACCAGATCTAAGTATCGACAAAAAGGGACTACTATGATTTAAAAACAGGCTTTATTTACTAGATTCTGTAGAGTTAAAATTAACAGTCTTGGACGAAGTGCATAAGAAACCATAGTCTGGCCATCCAGGTTACTAGAAAATGATAAAAACACTTAGAAAACTATTTTATTGGCGTAATATGAAGGGATAAACCACATAATACTTGGCTAGGTGCCAATATTGTCAGTAGGTTAAGGCCGAGCACTAACATCTAGTCGACCTATTACAGCCATTACCAGTACCAGAATGGATGTGGGAGACCATATCGCTGGATTTTATAATAGGTTTTCCTAAAACTCAAAAACAAAATGATTCTATTATGGTTGTAATCGATAAACTCAGTAAGTCTGCACACTTTATTCCTGTAAATCCTACTTTTAAATCTATAAACATTGTTGAAATATTCATGAAATAAATTTTTAGACTGCATGGTATTCCTAAAATGGTGATTTCAGATAGAGACGTAAAATTCACATCTGCCTTTTGGAAGGAATTGTTTGCAGGGATAAATACTAACTTGAATTTCAGTACGAGTTATCATCCACAAATAGATGGATAGACTGAAAGGACAAACCAAATTGTGGAGGATATGCTCTGCATGTACATAAGAACAAAACCAAAGAAGTGGGAATACTATCTACACTTGGTAGAATTTGCATATAACAATAGATACCAAACTTCGGCTAAATTGAGCCCTTTCGAAATACTGTATGACAGAAAGTGTATGACTCCAATTAGCTGGGATAAACTGGTTGACAAACTCATGGTGGGATTAGATATGCTCCAAAAAATGGAAAACATGGTAAGAAAGGTACAACAGAATTTGAAAGAAGCACAGGATAGACAGAAGAGCTATGCAAATCAGAAAGGAAGACACTTGGAATTTCAAGTGGGAGACCATGTTTATTTGAAGGTCAAAGCCCAAAGAAGCTCATTGAAGTTAGGGAACTATGCCAAGATGGCACCCAGGTTTTGTGGACCCTTCGATATACTAGCTCGAATTTGACCCGTATCATATCAGCTTGCACTTCCAACGAATATTAGAATTCATAATGTATTTCATATTTCTTTATTGAGAAAGTATATTCATGACCCTAATCATATGATTGATTGGAAATTTGTGTAGGTGGAATATGAAGGTGAGTTTTAGGTGGAACCGTTACGCATTCTTGACCAGAGAGAAATAACACTTCGGAACAGAGTCGTCGCTCAGGTAAAGGTGCAATGGAAGCACTTTAGTCTTGAGGAGGCCACTTGGGAGTTGTAGGGAGATTTGAAGAAATCTCATCCAATCTTGTTCCAGGAAAGGAATGAACACTGAGGACATTGTTTTACTGAAGGGGGAAAGGATGTGACGTCCCAAAAAAATAAAATATTTTTGAAATTTAAATTTGCTGAAAATTCATTCCATTTTTAGTAAATTCGAATTTGGAAACATTTTTCCATTTATGGAAATTCCAAATTTCGAATTTGATAATTGTAATTAATTATTATTATTGTTGGGCAGAGACTTGATTTGACCCAACTAAATATTTGACTATGACACTTGTATGAAAATATAATATTTTATATTGATTGCAGGTGGACAAATGGAACAACCATGTTAAATTTAGCTGATCATGACTCCATGAGTGGGGAACACATTGGAACTAGCTATGGGATAAATGTTACAAGTGGCAAATCAGTGATTTTTCCATTAGCAGCCCCTAAAAATCAAGGATTTAGAAAGCTAGAAAAAATCCCAAGGGAGGGAAAAAGACCTAGGCAAATTGATAAATAACATATGTGAGGAGGTAGGATGCTGCCAAGTATGTGGGGAAAGGAGAATATTGATTTTTTTCTTGTTGTTATGAGCACTACTGAGTGGGTGTGAGGCAAGAGGAATATGTTGGAATTGAAGGACATTGTTGGAGAGGAGATTTCAAGTTCGCCCCCATGGATTCATGGTCAGGCTATGGAGTGAACCAGACAAGTAGATTGGCTGCCCTATTCTACGGTTGGGAGAAACATGGTTGTTCCTTTTGGATTTCCACAAGTTTGATTCATATATGCCACTCTACCTTAACCTAGTTAAATGTCATGTTCTGCAAATTATTTACTTCTATGAATGAATTTCTGGTTGAATGTTATGGCGGGAAAGATCTACCAATTACTTCCTAGTCGTTAGCTAGAAATGGACTAATTTTGTTGAGACGCGATACTGAGAAATTACTAAGGTCATTGAATGTATTAACTAGTAAGACAAGTTTTGTAAAAGTTACTACTCTCATAATAGTATGGACTACAGACTGCATCTAGCTTCTTAATTAATTATGTTGAGCAGAAAGAAAATTAGATTGTTTGTATAATGTGATTGAAGCCAAGCGTACCAATATCTATGGCGAATTATATTTATTGTAGATGATTATAGTATACAGTGAGTCTCCACTAGTGAATATACAAGTTCAAATTCTATGTAAATACACCCTGTATCACTGAGATTATAATCGATATGCATATAGACCTGTACAGGTATATTATGAACATATATACATTATATAATGGGCATTTTGTGTAAGCGGTACAATGACGCTGAAGTGAACTAACTACAATAGAGTCAGGAAACTAAATATATATATAAACATATATGTAGGAATATAATTCAACAAACTCCAGAGACCCCATTGAAAAAAAATTGGAGTATATGTACATCAATATAGTTTTAGTAGTAAATTAGTGATGACTCCGTCGATTAAAGATGCACCTACAGTATAGCAACAATCTTCTATCGTAGGAACAATGCTATTTATTTATGGTGATTAGACTGATAGAATGATTGAGTAATATTTATAGTAGGAACAAAAGGTAAATAGTAATTTGCACAGCGAAGCCATGGTGTATTATGTTAGTCAGAGAAAGATAGGGTGTCTGATATAAAGGATAAAAGTAACCACATGGAAAAAAAACAAATACGAATTTTGGAAGTCTCTATCTATTATAACCTCAATCGGACAAATGTATTTTCCTGTATTATTTCCAACCGGTACTTAAAAAGAAACCCCAAAATCTGGATGGATTCCTACAAGTACAGGATTCCCAATAAACATTCATGTAACTGGTGCATGAGTCAATTTACGAATGGGTGGAATGAGTCTTAAGCTAAAATTCCTACCAATACTATTTTTATATCAGAAATAAGTGCACAAGCATAAATGAAAACCTGGAAGTCATGAATGCAATCGCACAATCCCAGTGGAAAACAAACCCTTAGGCACACTTATCTCTGTGCTAGTTTTAGGTATAGTACAGTGCATAGCCAAATCATATTGGGAATGACTGTGTAATCAATAATAAGATGAATTATGGGAAATAACTAGAATAATTCAAGAAATGAATTCAACTCTGTAATTACAAACCGGTTTTCAAAAATACAGTTAATCATAGAAAGTGATAGTTCAGAACCTGTGACTTCATATGTATCCACAACAAAATAAACTCAATACATAATGATCATATTACTTAAAAGGAATGACTGTCTAGATATCACAAATCCAACCAGGCGCAAGATGGGTGTGGTTTCTATGTACCAACATATTAATACAAATTAGGGCATACCCTTGACCAACTAATACAGAACTTGGGATGAAAGGTCTTCAAAGTATTAAGAACTGGACATAGCCTTGACCATCGGTGCTAGTAAACTTGAAATAAATTATATGGAGGGTACTGTATATGGAATCTGAATACATCTTGAAGGAGTGAAGAGGGTGTTCCCATGCTTCGGTGTGATCGCACCCTGCACAAGGTAATGTGAAACATTAAAGTATATCCGACAGAAATAATATGATCAATTTAAGGAACAAAAACATAATTAGAAAGGGGTCGATTAAATACTTAACTATAATGGAGGGATTCATACCCTTTTCCATCGAGCCAAATAGTGTGCCTCCCAGAACGAAAGGGGAAGAGGAGCTCAAGTCTCCCTTATGGGTACCCTCACAAATCAAAGGGGCCCATCATTAGCGATGAATAACAATATTTAATCCAAAAGAAACATTTCAGGAAAATGATATGCATATGATGATCATAAATAATGATAAATATAAACCAATGTAAACTCCAAATATAAACGGAAAGGATTAAAAATGCCTCTGACCATTACAACATCACCTCTAATTGGTATAACAACACCAGTGAATCTATCAATTAAACAAAGAAATTTCAAGATCAACACTGTTTCGAAAGGTCTGTTACGCACCCAAGCAAGGAAAACTTGACCATAACACTCTGTCAACTAGGAGACTAATCGATGGAGAAAGCCAGGCCCAATAACAAAATTTGAATAAAAAATAGAATATCTCAAATGCACAATTATGACAGACACCGTGATAAGTTCTTCCACAAGAGGAGAATGGATCGGCCTCGAAAGGAAGGCTAGTACAAAGAAAGGGGTAAACTGTGAAAAACCTAAACCTCATTAGGGTAACACCGAACCCCTTTTACTACAGTATCCTCAAAGTAAAAACAAGAATGCTACCAAGGAACTGACTGGGGAATTGGAGTATGCAGAGACCTGCTTGACGAGATAGAAAGACCCGAATCTAAAAAAAATTAAAATAAAAGGACAGTCAAGATGACTTACCTCGCACAATGTTTCCCATCAAGAAGTTTCCTTTTAAGATCCATCCCACCTGGAACAAGGGCCAAATCACAAACTCATGACTATGATGCTAAGACTAAAGCCAAATGGAGATTGGTCTAAAATGTTTCATTTTCCTTCACCAAGACAAGACCAGAATGAAAGTGAAAGCTATGGAATAACCTTTTGCATGGAGTAATGTGGATGGGTGGTAATCGTACCTGGCCATGTAGTATATGGTAAGTTGTTGACATTTCAATGGGGCATGCCAGCCGAGTATTGAACAGAATAGACTTATCTCAGGGAACCTTAAATGTTGCAGACAGGCCTTTAAGGCAAGAGGGTTATGACCTCTATTGTTTGCTCAGAATTAATGGCAAGGTACACTGGATGGCCTAATTAGGGTTACTTTTTCGTCTTGCTATACTGGTTATATGTTGAACCTAACCACCATTGCATTAACCATCTGAAGTGTATAGCCTAATGTCGTTAATTACTGGGAAATTATGTGGTGGCATGATGGTAACCATAATCTTTCCAAGTCTAGCCTCTGTGCGCTTTAATTCATTTGTGCAGATTAGTGTTCGATATATACCCAAACAGTATCTCGTTAAAAGTATTTCTACATAATGTTAAACTCTTCTTTGAGATGTTATAATAGTATATAAGAACAAATTTTATAAGGCCCTTACATCTATGACCATTGCACTAATATGATAGTGGTTCTAAGTAGTTACATCTCCATATCATAAAGTGGGTTTTGGAAACGAAATCGTGGATAGTACAAAGTTTCAATGAAACAAGATATCCTTAGTTATCTACCTGTGTTTTTGTTCATGTATAACTCAATACCGAAATAGGAAGAGGTGACTATATGTTAAAAATAGGATAGAGAAGTAAAAGGCAATAAGACTGCTATACATTTTGGTTGATGAAGGACTAAAAGTTTTGAGACACAGAATCAACTCAAAGTACCCAATTAAATTTTTTTTTTATGTAAATTTTAGGGTACATTACACTTCCTTTGCCCAGTATGTTCTCTAAGGTGTTCAACAACTATGAGACCCCTCTTGAGTCTATGAATCCTTCTAGTGTTCTTTTCTGGCATGTTCTTCCTTGAACTCTATTCGAGATTCAGATGCACACTTCTTGTGCCAGTTCACAGAGTCTCCAATACTCTGTTGTGCACTCCTTGCACAGCCTAAAGAACCCACAAAAAATTCCAACAAACTCACACATAGAGAATTCTATCAATCCCTTCAGATGGAAACCTATCACATACATCTACAACATAAAATAACACAAACATGAAATTCATCAAATACACATAAACACACATAATCATATGCAAGAAAAATTACTTTGTATTAATCACACAACGTCTATACATATGTTTACAAAGGCTAGATTGCAACAGAGTCTCAACATTTTCTTCTGTTCTATCTTGAGCTCTCTCATCTCCTAACATCTTTATTCTCTTGTAGAATACTTATGAATCTAGATACAAAGGTCGTTTTAAAAAAAGGGCGCTTCTCGAGCTCTCCCTCCATCTACCTACTCTCATTAATTACATTGACTTTACATTCAATGGCCATCTAGTCCCAATCATACCTAGATCTTTATCAACATGTCAACCATTAAAGGAAACATCATCTCTTGCCTACACAATGGCATGGATTTSGGTCTTCCATCCTTGCAACATTTAATTACAATTTCAAATTTGAAAAAGATGGAAAAATGAGAGGATTGGCACCTCTCTCCTCTTTGAATATGCTTTGATGTGCTGACTAGATGGCGTACTGTTGAGGTGGAGTGATTCTCTTGCATCATACTCCACTGCTAGGAAAAATTCATGAGATCCACAAGTCTATTGAAATCCACATGGATACCAAAATCTCCTCTGGAGATGTCCTCCTGCTTCATTGCTTTGTTGTTGTTGTTGCTTCCCTACTTCTCTTGCAGGCTCCCTTCTTCTCTGATTCTCCTTGCTGGAAGTATCCTCTACTAACCTCAACATCATACATTGGATTTCATCTATCACCTCATCCAGCTGCTCTACTAGATGGATCTTTTTTTGCATCCTTCTCTTCTTCAATTCCACCTTGTCGATGGGTATACCAACTCGATCCCCCTGGTTGTTTTCTTCTTCTATGGAATTATCTTGCCACATTGCTGTAGACTCTAGTTTTGTAGTCTCATAACTGAGTTACTTCTCATCTATCTCCTCTGACAGATTTTCTTCTGTCAGCTCATGTTGTGCTAGTTCAACTCCAGATCCCTCCAACTGCTCCTCCTGTTGATATCCTCCTTCATCTTCTACTGCATGCTTCAATGTTGCAGTCATCTTCTATTCATCTCCCTGGATGAAATTTTTGAGCACTTGTGTTGAATTCTCTTCTCCTGCAATCTACATGACTGTATCATGGAATCCATCTTCCGGTTCTGTATTTTTCAACAAATCCTCCAGCATCTCCAATTCCTTCTCCCATGGAGTGATCATCTTAACTACATTCTCTTCTTCTTCTACTGGGGAAGACATCAATATCTTCTCCTTCTCCTCCTCTATGATAGTCATTGTTGGTTTTCATTCCTCTGTTGTTGCATCTACAATGCATTATATGGCCTCAATTGGGCTATGTGGCAGGGATACCTCAATTCCTCCAATAATGAGAATGCAATTTTTACCCTCCTCTCTCAACTCTCCTTGCTGATATGAAATCTTGGTTGAGTTCATGTGACTATCAAGCAGTCTCCCCTCCTCTCCCTTTCCCACCTGACAATCTAGGATTTCTCCTCTTCCCTCCTGGTAGTCTATGATATCGACTGATATCATCTCATTGGCCACTTGGCAACCTAGAATTTCATCACTTCCCTCCTGGCATTCTACGAGATCTTTTCTTGATCTCTTCTCTTCATCATTACTAAGGCTTTTCCCAACCTCTGGCTCACAAATGAAAACCCGTTCCTCTGTTTCACCGAGGGTTTCATCATACCACAGCCACCTCCTCAACTCCCGGCGTTGCCTTCTAGCAACTAATTGTTGGATAGGCCATTTTTTTCTCTGCTTCATTGGCCACTCATACCTCCAATGTACCTTGGACTCTTGCTGCATATTTAGTGATAACATGTCCATTTCTTCTCTTATCTCACTGAGATCCTTATCCATCTTTGATTTTATCTTCTGTTGGAGGTGCTTGCATTGGTCACGCGTATGGATTTGAATAGCCATATTATTCTTCTACCTACCCTCTTGGAAAGTATGTTGTTCACCCTATAACTGAGAGCATATCCATATTCTCCTTCTCCTGAAATCTACAGACATAATTTGTGCTCTGATACCACTTGATGGTATCAAAATATCTCTTTTGTCTCCTCCTTCACCTATTGTCTACAGGAGAAATCAATCTCTAATACCACTTGATGCACTCCTTTCACTGGCCTTCCTCTAGAGTATTCAACAACTATGTTTCTCCTTGAACTTAAACTGCTCAGACCTCAAAGTTCTATGTCCCTTCCACTCCACAAAGGGATATAAGTGCTCACTTGGCAATTTCTGCTCAAGCACTACTTACTGAGCTATTTTATAGAGTGCTCAATGAATTTGTGAGTGTCTTCCTTATGAAACGTCTCTTCTCACGGAACTCAAAACAAAGTTCACCTTTGTGCAGTCCTTGCACTTCCTCGATCCCCACCTGGAAGATCTCTATAGATTTCGCTGTGACTTTGTCTCTCTGTGATTCCTCTGCACAGTATCTCCTCCAAGATGTTCAACAACTCTGAGGCTCCTCCAGAGTATGTGAATCTTTCTGGTGTTCCCTTATGGCATGTTATTCCCTAAAATCTATTCGAGATTTAGATGAACACTCCTTGCACTGACTCATGGAGTCTCCATTACTCTATTGTGGAATCCTTGCACAACCTAAAGAACCCCAAAAAAATTCCATCAAAGTCAGAAATAGATAATTCTATCTATCCTTGCAGATGGAAACCTATCACATGAATCTACAACATAAAATAACACACACATGACATTCATCAAATACACATAAATAAATCGAATCATATGCAGGAAAACCTTCTTTGTATTAATCTCGGAATGTCTATACAAATGTTTACAAAGGCTGGACTTCAACAGAGTCTGAGCATTTTCTTCTCTCCTATATTGAGCTCTCTCATCTCCTAACATGCTTATTCTCTTCTAACATCCTTATGAATCTAGATACACAGATATTTTTACAAAAATGGGGCTTCTCGATATCTCCCTCCATCTACCTACTCTTATTAATTACATTCAATTTACATTCAATGGCCATCTAGTATGGATTAGATCTAGATCTTTATTTCATGTAGACCATTAAAGACGACATTATCTCCTGCCTACACAACGACATGGATTTGTATCTTCCATCCTTGCAACATTTAATTTCATTTAATTACAATTTAAAATTTGAAAACGAGAGAAAAATGAGAGGACTGACACCTCTCCCCTCCTTGAATGTGCTTTGATGTGCTGTCTAGTTGGCACAGTGCTGAGGTGGAGCGATGCTATTGCATGAAAATGGCCTCTCATTCAAAACACACTTGAATATCATTCGATATCTATTTTCATGAAACTTTATTTGGAAAAGTATTATTGATAAAGAAAAATTGCAGCAGAAAAAGTGCGGTAGGAAAACTGTGCCAGAAAAAGTGCACCACGAAAACAACTGCAGAAAAAGTGCGCCAAAAAAAATTCTATAGAAAAATCGCAATAGAAAAAGAGCGGCATACAAATCACAGCAGAAAAAGTGCGACAAAAATCGTAGCAAAAAAATCACATCAGAAAAAGTGTGGTAGAAAAATCGTGGTAAGAAAAGTGCGGCAGAAAAATCGCAGTAGAAAAAGTGTGCCAGAAAAATTGTGGCAACAACATGGTTGGGGTCTATTTATGAGAGATATGACACATCTTGTTTGAGGTATGTTTTTTGAACTAGGTTTTATCTCTTGAGATGGTATTGGATGTTCATTATTGCTGCATATATCAGATTTGTTGAGGGATACATTTGGTATTTTGTTGTTGATATTTGGCATATGGGTATTGGTCTTTTGGTTGTGATGTGTTGTTGAAGCTGTTGGTTTATCTTGAGGCTACATAATAGTGAGGTTGTGGCACATTGTTTGATTTAATGGTTTATGGTATTTGGTTTATGGATAGAGTGATGAATTGTTAGATAACTTTTGGTTGTTATATTGGTGTATGTATTTAGTATATGGTTGAGGTACATGTTGGATACATGGTTGAGAAAAGAAGTTGATGAGTTGACACATACATGACGTGTATATTTGACGAGTTTTCACATACATGAGGTGTAAAGTTGACGATGTTGGTACATATTGATGAGTCAAGGTTGATGTGTGGTACATGTTGGTTCAGGTTATTGGTACAAGTTGTTTGGTGCAGGTTGATTCATACAAGTTGTTATAGGTTATTGATATAGGTTATTGGTATAGGTTGAAAGTGACAAGTTGATAGTGGTAGTGGTTGATTCAATGAAAGTGACAGGTTGCCTACATTTCACATTTATATTTCAGGGTGGTTTGATAGGGCAAGGACAGGTGGTTGTAGCCACCTTTCGGTTGTATCCAGAGAACACAGGGGGTTGTAGACTCCTTCTGGTTGTAGGCAGAGATTTGGGGAGTTGGAGCTTCCCTTAGGTTGTAGCCTGAGAAACTAGGGGGTTGGAGCCTCCTTCCATTTTTAGTTGGAAAACAAAGGAAGCTGGTGCTTCCAATGAATGTAATTCTTCAAGACATATAAGAAAAAGAATTATGTGCTTTTCTCCTGCTTTGGGTTTCCACGTAAAAACACTGGTGTATTATGTATGTGTGTGATTGTTCATTTGTTCACTGTTTATTTATTCTGTAACTATTGGATGATAATGCTACATTGATATAACACTTGTATTTTTGGAGAAAAAGGATTAAATTTATGTATTATTGATCTACCCCACTCTTAGTAATCCAACAATTGGTATCAGAGTAGGTTCCTTCAGAAATCAGTTTAACCACTAAAAGGTAGATCATGGAGAGAAACAACTTGTATAAAAATTGAATACCACAGTTTAATGGACATAAGTATGTATTTTGGAGCATAAGGATGAAGACACATATGCAGGCATAGAGATTTGAAATTTGGCAATCAATTTTAGATGGATACACAGTATCGACAGTTCTGCCAACAAATAACAAAGTAGTGAAACTCGATCAGAACAATTCCAAAGCCACAAATGCACTTCTGAATGGTCTTAGTGAAACAATATTCACCAAAGATGCACACCATAAATCTGATAAAGAGTTTTGGGACAAACTTCAAAATATTTATGAAGGATATTTAAAAGTCAAAGAAACAAATTTTCAAACATACAGAGGTCAGTTCGAACAATTTAAGATGAAGGAAGATGAGAATATTTCAGCTTAATTTTTAGAAGTTGATGAAATAGTAAATTCAATCATAGGATTGGGAAAATGAATTGAAGAATCTATAATTGTTCAAAAAGTACTAAGATCTATTCCTATTACATTTGACCCTAATATACCAACACTAGAAGAAAGAGAAGATCTAAACTCAATAAGCATGGATGAACTACATGGAATATTCGCATCATATGAAATGAGAACTGAACAAGAAAATCCATATATAAAATAAGGAGCATTCAAAGAATCCAAAAGGTCAAAGAAAAAGATAAAGAAAAAAGGAAAAGCACATAGCAGTAGCAATGACGTCTCGGAAGATGATGAAGAAGTGACCAACCTTGTCAGAAGATTCAACAAGGGAACCAACATAAGGTATAGAGGTAATCTTCCTTTAATTTGTTTTAATTGTGATGATATTGGTCATTTTTCTAACAAATGTCCTCATAAGAAAATGATAAATGATTAAGGTTACTCAAATAACAAACAAACATATAAAGGCAAAAGAACCACAAAGAAAGATTTCAAGAAAATCTTATGCACCAAAGAAGACATCTCATCATCAGATGAAGATGAAGCCAGTGACAGTGATATAGAAAAATTTCTATTCATGACAGTAGAAGAATCTGATAAATAAGACTCCAAAAAGGAATATGAAGAGGACAAAGAATAATATGAAGAGGTGGAATTTGACTACTGAGAAGAATTAATGTGTGCCATAGAAGTTATCATAAGAGAAAAGAACAAAAACAAGAAACTACAAGAGGAACTAGACAAGAAATAAGACACTCAAGAACTAGAACAAATGATCACAAATTTGAAGGTTCAAATAGAAGAAGATAAAATAATTGAAGAAGCAATCTAATAAAAACTAGAAGAAAAATACAGGATCATTGGAAATTTGGAAGAAGAGATTGTCACATTAAGAAAGGATCTTCAAAAGAAAAATATGCAGAAGAACTCAAAAGTTTTGGATGACATTATCAACAGTAAAAAAACTCATCATGACAAGTCGGGACTTGGATACAATCAGAAAAAAAAAGGGATTGAGCTCCAAAACAATAGAGCAATAAACATATCCAAAAAACTATGCATAAATAATCAAAGAAGATAGGAAGATCTACAAGGAATATTACAAGGACACTCCTCTACTGAGAAGATTCATATTTCAGAATCAACAACCGAAAGATAGGCCTCATGAAGAAGAATAGTTCATATGAGTACCTCTCTTCAAAATATATTCAACTCCCAGGTATCAAACTATATTTTTTGTTTTATGTTATTCATGTAATAATTTTGGACATAAAGATATGAATTGTAGATGTATCAACAAGAGAACAAACAACTTTGAAAGTCATACAAAAAAGGGTTATCCAAGAAGTCCTAGTGAAACACAGAGAAGCATCTACAACAGGCTTGAATCTTTGAGCACTGAAGTGAAATGTTATGAATGTAACAAATTTAGACACGTGTCCAAATATTACAGAATGACAGTCCCTCCTAGAGAACTACAACAAAATAACAACAGTCATAGACAGGAACCTCAAAAAAGGACATGGATAATAAAGCATAACCAATACAACAATGAAGAATGCACATTCTCTCTACAATCTAAGAAGAAGAAATGTGGTTTGTATTTGATAGTGGTTGTTCAAAATACATGACAGGTGATAGAGACAATTTTCTTACATCAATAAAATAAAGAGATGGATCAGTCTCCTTCAAAAAAGATGATTCAGCTAAAATCATTAGAAAATGCATAGTCAGAATTGGGAACAAGAATACAAAGACAAAAAATGTTCTAATAGTGGAATATACGAAACATAATATTCTAAGTGTGATTCAAATCTATGAACAAGGTCATAAAGTTACTTTCAATTCACAAAAGTGCGAGATAAGAAAAGAAGGTTCAAGAAAATTAATTGCTACAGCTGCGAGAACTTCAAGGAAAATATATGTTTAAAGTGAAATTGGAAATGACAAGTGTTTTCTAGGAAAGGAAGATGAAAGTTGGATATGGCATAGAAGAATGGGTCACATACATTTTGATAACCTTGTCAAAGTCAGCAAAAGAGAAGCGGTCATAGAAATGCCCCATATCACGAAACCAACCAACACTTTATGCAAGTATTGTCAACAAGGAAAGAAAATAAAGACCAGATTCAAATCAAAGGAATATTCAACGAAAAGACCACTGGAAATTGTGCATACTGATCTAGTTATATCAAATACAACAAAGGGTTTAAAAGTTGAGAAATAATTTATGATATTAGTTTATGATTATACAAGAATGACTATAGTTTTCTTTCTCAAGAATAAGTCAGAAGATTTTGAAAAATTCAAGATCTACAAGGAAACGGTTAAAAATGAAATGGATTCAAAAATAAAATGCTTGAGATCTGATAATGGAGGAGAGTTTAGTTCAAAGGAATTTATGGACTACTACAACAGTCATGGAATAAAAAGACAATTTTCTGTTGCTAAGACACCTCAACAAAATGGAGTTGTTGAAAGAAAGAACAGAACAATACATGAAATGGATCAAACAATGCTAATGGATTCCAAATCGACAGATAGTTTTTGGACACAAGCAGTGCATACAATAGTTCACATTAAAATCAGAGTAATTATTAGAAACAACACTGACAAAACTCCCTATGAGCTATGGAAAGGAAGACCAACAAATGTGAAGCACTTCATAGTTTTTGGAAGCAAATTCTACATCAAAAGAGAAGATGGCATAATGAGAAATTTTTACTCTCATATGGACAAAGGAGTACTTTCCTGTTACTCAAGTACAAGAAAATAATACAAGTGTTACAACTTGAGATTGAAAAAAGTCGTGGAAAGCATCAACCTAACAATTGATGAAATAGGTAGACAAGAATTAAAGGAAGAAGAAAATGAATCAATGGAACAAATTTACAAAGAAGAAACGTAAGATAAAAAGTAGAATATGAAGAGGATCTGACAGAAGCAAAAGAGAAAGTTCAACAAGTACCTCCAAAGACACCTATCATACGAGTACAAAAGAATCACCCTTCATATCAAATTATTGGAAACAAAGATGCAGGAGTTGAGACTAGAACAAGAATCTGTTCACTAGAACAAACACACCTAGCACTCTCATATACGATTGAACCAAACTGTTTTGAAGAGGCGAGCAAGGATGAACTTTGGAATAATTCCATGGATGAAGAATTGTATCAAATAGAGAAAATGACACTTGAGAATTGGTTCCAAGACCAAATGATAAGAATGTGATTGACACAAGGTTGGTATATAGGAATAAATTGAATGAAGATGGACATGTTACAAGGAAAAAAGCTAGATTGGTATGCAAAGGATATGCACAGGTTGAAGGAATCAAATTTGAAGAAACATGTGCCCCAGTTGCCAAAATAGAAGCAATCTGATTGCTTTTAGCTTACGCATGCTCCAAAAATATTAAAGTGTATCAGTTGGACGTAAAATCATCTTTTCTGAATGGGGAACTTGAAGAAAAAGTCTACATTTAACAACCAAAATGATTTCAATTGTCAGAGAATGCAGATTATGTGTGTAAATTAAAGAAGGCCTTGTATAGTATAAAACATGATCCTAGAGCATGGTTCTCTAGACTGGATAAATATCTATAGCAGGAATGGTTCAGAAAAGGAAGTGCAGACAACAATCTCTACATCAAGGTAAGTCAAGATAGTATTTTATTAATTGAATTTTTTTTTGATGACATTATTTTTGGTAGTGATGATAACGGGTTAAGCCAAAATATTTCAAAGGATATGAAAAATGAATTTGAAATGTCATTACTTGGAGAACTATCCCTCTTTATGGGACTTCAGATACATCAAAGCAACCAAGGAATTTTTATTTCTTAAACCAAGTATATCATAGAAATTCTAAAGAGGTTTGGAATGGAATATTGCAAACCATTTATCACTCCCATGCAAACCAGTTGCAAGTTGAGCGAAAATGATGATTCAAAGTCTACATATTAGAGGCAATACAGTTCAATGATTGGTAGCCTACTATATTTGATAACATCTAGACCATATGTAATGCATACAGTTGAACATGTGGCATGATTTCAAGTAGCACCAAAGGAATCACATGTATTAGAAGTGAAGAGTATTTTCACATATCTCAAGGGAACAAAAGAGTTTGGATTATGGTATCCAAAACGAAATGATCTATCACTTATTGCTGACACATATGTATATTGGGAAGGTTGTATTTATGACTGACAAAGCATCAGTGGAGAATCATTCTACTTGGGTGACTTTTTAGTATCACGATTAAGCAAGAAACAATCATCAATATCCTGATCTACAACCAAGGGAGAGTATATTGTAGAAATACCATGTTGTACACAGGTTCTATGGATGAAACAAACTATGAAAGATATACAGGCTGAGTATGATGATCCCATTCCAATATATTTTGATAATACAAGCACCATCAATATCTCAAAGAATCCAGTGATGCACTCCAAGACGAAGCATATTCCAATAAAGTATCACTTTCTACGGGAACAGGTTGCAGAGAAGAACATCAGAGTTGAATATATGGGAACAAAAGAGCAAGTGTAAAACATCTTTACAAAACTTATTCCACGAGAATCCTTTGAGTATCTTCGCCAGAGACTCGAAGTAATTTCTACTCCAAAATGAATTCTTTTGAATGGTTATCTTATATGTCTTATATTTACACGAGGAAGCATCATAAAGAGGACAATTCAGGTCGGGAGATCAGTTTCAGGAAGAGTTTAGTCAGGGGGAGTATCCCCAAGGACAGTTCAGTTAGGGGGAGCAGCCTGAGATGTTAAGATACATTTTCCATTGATGCCAGAGGGGGAGACATTTATCAGATGCAGAACATAGAGGCCTGGTTCTAGGGAGAGAGACTGTCACAGGGGGAGCATGAGTGATATGACTTTAGTATTGCATGAAATGACTTCAATATTGCAGCAGAGTGTTTCAATCAATTCCAAAAGGGGATATTGTTGATTAATTGTGTTGGTTGTCATTGATTTCAACCCTTAAAGAAAGTTCGGTAGTGAATTCTGGTAGCACAAAGGTTTGGGTAATGGACCTAAGTTTTTTTGATGGATAATGGTATGAGTTTTTAAATATTTGCATGTAAGACTATTCTAGATGGATAGTACATGTCATGCCATTTCTTGTGGTATGTGGAACGTCGCATAACTCCTCACAGTTAGAGAGTTATGGCTATGTGAAGTTGGAGAGCCCTCATAAGTCATCTAGAAGCCTTGAAAGGTCAAAGTAGTCAAAGTGTTTGTAAAAAATAAATTATTTAAATAATAAAGTGAAGTGATGAGTGTACTATAAGTCAAAGAGGATGCACAAGAAATTGTTTAAATAATAAATTTAATGGAGAAATCCTTAAAATAAGGAAAGTGGTTTAAGATATTTTAGAAGGTAAATAATAAAGTGAAGTGATGAGTGTACTACAAGTCAAAGTGGATACAAAATAAATTATTTAAATAATAAAGTTAATGGATAAATTACTAAGTGGACAAGTGGTTAGAAGTTGGTTAACCCTAAAATAAGGAAAGTGGGTTAAGATGGTTAAAATGTAGCCCTTTGAGGAAGCTACATAAAAGTATAAATAAGAGGAAAGGGCCTCTCATTCAAAACACACTTGAATATCATTGAATATCTATTTTTGTGAAATGTTGTTTGGGCAGGTATTATTGATACAGAAAAATTGCAGCACAAAAAGTGCGGCACAAAAAGTGTGGCAGGAAAATTGCGACAGAAAAATCGTGGTAGAAAAATCATGGCACAAAAAGAGCGACAAAAACATCACGGTAGAAAAATCACAGCAGAAAAAGTGTGGTAGAAAAAGTGCAGAAGAAAAATCGTGGCAGAAAAATTGCAGCAGAAAAATCACTGTAGAAAAAATGTGGGAGAAAAATCGCGAGAGCAACATGGTCGGGGTCTATTTATGAGAGATATGGCACATCTTGTTTGAAGTATGTTTTGTGAGCTAGGGTTTATCTCTTGAAATGGTATTGGATCTTCAATATTTCTGCATATATCAGATTTGTTGACGGATAAAATTGTTATTTTGTTGTTGGTATTTGGCATATGGGTATTGGTATTTTGGTTGTGATGTGTTTCCGAAGTTGTTGGTTTAGCTTAAGGCTACATAATAGTGAGTTTGTGGCACATGGTTGGATGTAAGGGTTTATGGTGTTTGGTTTATGGATAGAGTGATAAATTGTTAGATAAATTTTGATGGTTATATTGGTGTATGTCTTTGGTATGTGGTTGAGGTACATGTTGGGTACCTTGTTGAGAAAAGTAGTTTATTAGTTGACACATACATGAGGTGTATAGTTGATGAGTTGGCACATGCATGAGGTGTATAGTTGAAAATGTTGGTACATCTTGATGAGTCTAGGTTGATGCATGGTAGATGTTGGTTCAGGTTTTTGGTATAGGTTATTTGGTGCAGGTTGATTGATACAGGTTGTTACATGTTATTGGTACAGGTTGAAAGTGACAGGTTGACAGTGGCAATGATTGATTCAGTGATAGGTTGTCTACATTTGACATTTATATTTCAGGGCGGTCGGACATGGCAAGGACAGGTGGTTGTAGCCTCCTTTTGGTTGTATCTAGAAAATTGGGGAGTTGTATCTTCCCTTAGGTTGTAGCTTGAGAAACTAGGGGGTTGGAGCCTCCTTCCAGTTGCTGCTAGAAAACAATGGAAGTTGGTGCTTCCAATAAATGTAATTCTTTAATACATATAAGAAAAAACAATATGTATTTTTCTCCCACTTTGGGTTTCCACGTAAAAACATTGGTGTACTGTGTATGTGTGTGATTGTTCATTTGTTCACTATTTATTTATTATTTAACTATTGGATGATAATTCTACATTGATATAACAATGGTATTTTTCGAGAGAAAGGATTAAATTTCTCTATTACTAATTCACACCCCCCTCTTAGTAATCCAACAATAATTTGATGAATGCTTTAATCACGCACCTAGAAGTTAAGTAGATGTTTTTTTCTGCCTCGGCTTATGTTGTTGCTAGATGGATTCAGTATTTTTGTTCTCTTCTGCCATGGAATTTTATGTTACATCTGTTGGTTTTTTAGAATGTCTTTGTGCATGGATGATCATTGATGATGTTATTTAGCGTAGTCGGCTTGGACTTGATTTTGGAGGTTGGGATGTAGGCACCTCCTTGCTTCTCATAACAATCGCTAGCTCGGATACCTTAAATGGTAAAAATCGATGGGAACCTAGGTTTGAGCATTGCTTATGTGTCCTCGAGGTCCTAACCTTGTAGGGTATTATGGACGGGTATCCATTTTATAATCTTTATTTGATGAGTGTTATCTTAATTTCCTCCAACCTTGATGTGCTAATATTCTATGCATTTTATGTTTATGCGTCGTTATCCTTCATTGGCACATTGACTGAAGTGTTATTTGTATCAGTGACGAGTAGAGAGTGATGTTGTTACTTTTTGTCATCGTTCATTTATGATGATGGTTGATTATATGTCGTTACTAAATTTTTGATGTGTCATTTGTGACGTGATTGATTACGACAATGTGTCGAGTGTAATTCATTCATTATGATGTCGTCGAGTTGTGTTGCTATGATTTTATTGTTGACATTATGTTCCTAATACTTAAAAAAAAAATATTATTGGTTGTACATTTTTTTTGTGTCGTAACGGTCAAGGCCGTTACATATGGTATCAAAGCGGGTTCGACCCATGACTTGGGATTATCATGTCTTCCACTGAATAGACACTTGATTATAAATTTTTGCTAATTAAATTGATTTGTATTCGTGCAGGTAATCATGGTTAGAGGATGTCTCATAGGAAGATGACATGGTGCTAGGAGAGGGTGCATGACGCCTCCAATAGCATCCACACCAGAGGGGTCTAATCCCCAAGGAGAAGAATAAGTCCTCAGACATGAACAAATAGTTATGGGTAATTTGGTAGGGTTGATGAGGTCCTTATAGAGGATTTAAGAGGCCTTGATTAGTCGTTTTTATAGAGATGAGGATAGGGCGTCATTACACCCTAAGGGTCCACCGCGCGCCCCAACCGGTACTAGTAGAATTCAACGAGAACTCAAGAAGGTCAATTTTCCCGATTTCTTTTGTGCCACAGATGGCGCAGCTGCTTAGGCATGGTTGAAGAATATGGCTATGTTCCTTGCACTTTGTAACTATACCTACAACATGAAAGTATGCATGGATGTATTTCAGCTGAAGGGGAGCACTTTTCTATGGTGGAAGATGATCCTGCGACAACTGAACATGGTCGTCGAAGACGTGTCATGGGAATTGTTCGAGGAGTGGTTGAGGGAGAGGTATATGTCAGAGGAATTAATTGAGCATTAGCAAGTCAATTAGTTCAATGCCTTGAAACAAGGAAATCGTACGATGCCTGAGTACAAGGCTTGTTTCATGGAGTTGCTCTGGTATGCTCCACATCTGAACACCAAGAAGCTTAACATCAACAAGTTTGTAATCAACCTTAATGTCAATATCCATGCGAAAGTGAGGATTTTAATGCCTCAAACGTTTCATGATGTTTTCCATATGGCCCTCATAGCTGAGTAGGAGATCATCAGCAGGGGTTGGAGCAGGACTCCATTGAGACTGATGGGACATGTGATATCTAGTGCACAACAACATCAAACACCAACTAGACATGTACCAACGTATCAAGTCACTGAGAGAGGATTCACATTCATGAAACCATGACGATTGATGCCTCAGGAGTGGACTCCTTACAAAGGACCAGAGAACCAACAAGAATGTCGACCGTAGTAGCAGTAGTTCAGGCCTGTTCAACAAAACAAACCAGGGTTACAGGATGGTGGGCCATCAACTTCTACTGAGGGGAACATGATTACTGGAGAAAACACTATATGATGGACATGTGGAGAGCCACATTACCATCATGACTGTCTAGTTGATAGGGATAGAGTAGCTAGAACAAGTAGACCCCCTACAATAGGATATTTTGGCAAGGCCCGCCAGATTCATGCAGCGGTGAATAACCTCCAGGCCGAGCACTAGTCTACTATGCTCGATACGTTAGGTACCATCATTGACCATACTTTTAGTATTTTTATAGATCCAGGTTCTGCAAAGAGTTTTATTTTTGGTACAATGCTTAAGAGAATTAAGGTAAAGAGATTCAAACAGAATGAGTTTAGTTATGTGGAAATGGCTTCTCCAACCAAACAGAAGGTTGGAGGAAAGGCTACAGGCTATAGCCTTAACCTGGGAGATTTTTTCACAAAGTCCAACCTGTACGTCACGATATTAGGATGTTATGAGGTCATGATCGGTATGGACTGGTTGGAATCACATTAGCCAATACTCAACTGTAAGACAAAACGATTGAGTTTGGTCGATGATGATGGACATAGACATGTTATTGTAGGAATGAACTATAGAGTTTCCCTACGATTCATCTCTTCCCTATAGCTTTGGAAAATCATGTGCAAGGGATGAAATGCATATGCGATCCTTGTGTTGAACAAAAAGGGCATGGAAAAAGGACTAGAAAACCTTCCGGTAGTATGAGAGTTTGCAAACGTATTCCAAGAGGAGTTACCAAGGTTGTCCCCTAAGAGGTAATTGGAATTTACCATCAACCTAAAACCTCAGACTGAACTGAATAGCAAGAATTCCTTATCGAATGTTGACCCCTAAGTTACAGAATTTGAAAATGCAATCGAAGGAGTTGTTGGATCTAGGAATTATACGTGCAAGTGTGTCACCATGGGGTGCACCTGTTATTTTTAGATAGAAGAAGGATGGGTCGTGTAGACTCTGCATTGACTACTATCAACTGAACAAGGCAACGATCAAGAACCAATATCTATTTCCAAGAATAGACGATATGTTTGATCAAATGAAGGGCGTGACAATGTTTTCAAAGATCAACTTGAGATCAGGGTATCACCAATTACGAATTAAGGAGGAAGACATTAATAAGACTGCTTTCAAGATGAGTTTTGGACATTACCAATTTCCATCTTTACCATTTGGACTTACAAATGCCCCAGGGGTATTCATGAGCTTGATGAATGGGTTGTTCCTCGAATACTTGGACAAGCTTTTTCAAGTATTCATTGACGGTAGTTTTATCTATTATTGGACGATGGAAGAACATGAAGAACATTTGTGATTTGTACTACAGTGTCTACGAGAGAACAAATTGTTTGGGAAAATTTCGAAATGCACTTTTTATCAATCAAAGATTCATTATTTAGGGCATTTCATCTCCGACGAAAGTATCATTGTGGATCTAGCAAAGGTAGAGGCTATTATAGAATGTATTGCATTGAAGAATTTCCCAGAAGTGCGTAGATTCATGGGTTTAGAGGGATATTATAGATGGTTTGTCGAGGGATTTTTGAAGATAGAAAATCCGATTACTGAATTGCAGAAGAAAAACAAGAAGTTTGTATGGATTGAGAAATGAGCAAAATCATTTTGAAGGATTAAGGATATGTTGATAAAAACACCGATACTAAACATCCCTAACGTGGATGAGGACTTCTTGGTATGCACAGATGCATCCAAGGAAGGCTTAGGTGGAGTCTTGATGCAAGACGATCGAGTGATCGCTTACATCTCAAGAAAGTTAAGAAAGCATGAGGAGAACTACGCGATACACGATTTGGAGTTGTTAGACATTGTGTATGCCTTGAGTGTTTGGAGACACTACCTTATTGGATGAAAATTTGAACTAATACAAACCACTATGGCTTGCAACACTTTTTTACACAAAGTGACTTGAACGCACGACAAAAGGTGTTGGTCGGAACTACCTAGCGAGTAATATTTCGATATTGCATACACCAAAGGAACAATGAACATAGTGGTTGATGAGTTGAGTCGGATACCACACATACTTTTGGTGATACCTCTCTCATACGAATCTACGTGAAAATATTCTAATGATACAACACGATGATGAATGGTATCAATAGGTTAAATAATTTATCAGATAAAACACCATGTTGGTACCAAAATTTGAGGGATTTACTGTGGAAAAGGACGGATTAATGAGATATAATAACCGGATTTACGTATCGCCTAATGACGAATTGATAATTTTGATCTTAAATGGAGCTCATAGATAAGTGTACATGGATCATTCTAGAGTCATGAAGATGAAGCCAGACCTTAAACCTTTATTTTTCTAGAAAGGAATGAAGGAGGACATAGTCAAATATGTGGCAAGATGTCTAGAATGTCAGCAAGTGAAGGTTGAACATAGATATCTGACATGATTACTACAACCACACACTATTCTAGAATTTAAATGGGAGGTCATTTAGATGGAATTCATCGTTGGATTGTCGCTGATGACAAGGAGGAATGACTCGATTTTCGTGGTAGTTGACACTTTGACGAAGAGTGCAGATTTTATTCATGTGCATACGACATATCAACCACCAGATGTAGCTAGAGTTTTTATCAGTGATATAGTAAGGCTGCATTTCGTTCCTAAGAGGATCATATTTGATCCAGGATTAGTGTTTATAGGATTTTTTTGGACTAGTTTCCAAGAGGCCTTGGGAACCCAACTTAACTTTAGTACCGCATATTACCCAGAGATAGACGGCCTGACATAAAGAGAGAACCAAATCTTGGATGATATGTTTTATATCTACGTGATGGACCAACATAAGCATTGTGAACATTTCTTTCCACTGGTTTAATTTTCATACAATAACGGTTATCAAAGCACCATTAAGATGGCGCCATTCAAGTTTCTTTAGGGGAGATCGTGTTAGACGCCTTTGAGTTTCGATAAGATTGAGGATAGGATCCTGGTAGGACCAGAAGAGATCCAAGAAATGGAAGAGAAAATGTAAACCATAAGATAAAGGATCAAGAAAGCATAGGATCGACATAAGTGTTATGTTGATGTGCATCATGCCGACTGTAGTTATGAAGTTGGCAATCAAGTATTCTTGTAGGTGAAACCGCAGAAGAATTTGATCAAGTTTGGAAAGGGTGCTAAACTCTCTCCTAGGTTTGTAGGACCTTTTGAAGTTTTGGAATGGAAAGGGGATGTGGCCTATCAACTAGCTTTTCTTGATTCTTTGAGGTGTATGCACGATGTTTTCCATGTATTGGTATTGATACATTATGTTAGCGATACTACACATGTGATTGACATAAGTTCCTTGTAGGTATCAAACGAGGGTGCACTTACGGTGGAGCCAATCCACATTTTGTACCATCGCATTCGAAAGCTACGACATCGAACAGTCGATCAGGTCAAGGTCCAGTGGGAAAATTATAGTCTGCACTTGGCTACCTGGGAGGACACATATGATATGCGTCAACAATTTCCATTTTTGTTTGATAGCTAGACATTTAGATATTTACAGATACTTTATTTTTTCACTTGTATACTGTGAAACTACAGGATGAAGTTAAAACAAGAGGGTTTGTATGTAACATCTTGCCCTTGTGCACACCTGATGTGACTTATTCTTTAAGGATACTTCCGTGCAAGTTATCTTGTTCATTATATGATTAACTTCTTCGCTTATGGATTCTGATGATGAGGCTGTGCATTATAATGTTATGATATGTTATTTATGTATAGACAGGATTTATTTCTTGGTGTGTCCTAAGTGTCTGAGACTCTTGACAGATTGAGGATGTCGATGGAATCGATGGACCTCCTTGGACTTTAGATCGAGTCAGGGAGTAGACTATATATGGTTTGAGTATTTATGTTATTGCATATGTGACATATGACTGGGTATATTATGATGTTGTTTATGGATCGATGAAATATTTCATTCATGGATATAGGGTCACGATTTCTTTCTAATCAGACTCACATTTGGAGTAAAGGGTTCATGCACGCCAACCAAATATATTGAAGGAGAGGCATGGAAGCATCCCTGCCACAACCTACTACTTTAGTCGTGGCTCGACCTATATGTTAACGATTACCTAGTTCGAGAGATCCACGATGCCATGAGGGCAGACTGAGACAATATCTCACAAAGATTCTAAAGGGCGTGTAATAAGGTAAGAACATTATTCCTTAAATGCCCTTAGTCTCCCATAAGCTTGTCGGATGAATTTTTGACTCAAATGGTTGGACGTCTACCAAAATCAGTCAAAAGGAGAGTGACACCCTTGGAGCACGTAGTGCATTTTGAGGGAAACGTCACATAAATGAAACACGAATAAAGGTGAGTGGCACCCTTGGAGCACATAGTGCGTCTTGAAAGGAATGTCACTATTTTTAACACTGGTGATTCAATGAACCTAGGTTCCTAAAAAACAATATCTTATTTTGACTTGGTCGGCCTTAAAATAAATGTTGTATGATTAAAATTTAATAATTATAAAATTTTCCTTAAAAACAATTTTTCTAAGCCTAGTTGAAATTAGAGCATATGTCTAATTGGGGTATAAGGACTAAAACTAATTAATCAATTAATAAAGGGGCGATGAAGAAAAAACAATTTAAAATTTAAAGGGGAAATAATTGATCACAAATTTAATTGTTGGTTATGTGCAAAACTTGCGAATTTAGAACTTAGAAAAAAAGGGGAAAATTAAATGCAAAAGGAATGTGGAACATAGAAGGGAATCTAGTCTAGAGAACTTTCCAAATTAGAACTCAACTAAGATTTAAGAAAGGTGTAAGTCATTAAGGGAATGTGAGGGAATAAAGGGAATAAAGGGACATGAAGGAGCGTTTTTAGGAATGCTTTTAGGTGGGTGAGGGAAATTGACAAATTAATTTAATTAATTAAATGAAATTCTAGTGCAATTAAGGGATCAGGTCACAAGTGTACGGGGGAGAATTTTTCCTAATTAATTTGTAATAAAACGAATTTAGTGTGAAAAATGGAAGTGTCACTAAGATAAATCTATAGCATAAATGGCAGAGAATGGGAATGGATCACGACTGGTATGCGTAAGGTTATGGTACCAGATTTTCTTGACTTATTTTTCTTTTTGTAGTTGGGATACCCATCCTGAATAGAGAGTGGTAGCTCAACCATGCAAGGCAAGATGGGAGCTAGGTTATTTTAAGGTTGTGTGCATGGCCCCTTTACGACTTCTGGGCCTCAAGGGGGAGAAGAGTACCCCTAGAGTTGGTTGGGAGGTACCGATGAGGCCTCAACGATTAGCAAACAGAAGTGAGGAGGATTGCCAGCAGTCGAGGAACATTAGCAAGCCATCAATCGTATTTCAGTACACATTTGTTTTAAGTTGTAGTTGCAAATTAGTTAGAAGTCTACATAGATTTATTGTTGATGGATTTGTAATGGTTGTTTGATATTGTTGGGCATAGTCCCCCTCTTAGTTTTTGTTGTGTATTTCTTTTTTATTTTAATGTGATTAAACTCTGTGTGTGATAAATGAAAATGACCAACATAGTGGCATGTTGCCTCTACGTTTCTGTTGTGTCTTTTCTTGTTTATTTTGATGTAAAAAACTTTACGTGTGATGAAGAAAAACACCCATCATAGGAGCATGAATCCTCTGTGTTTCTGTTGTGTCTTCGTTGTTTATTTTGATGTGATTAAACTCTGTGTGTGATAAAGGAAAACTCCGAGCATAGGGGCATGTTTCCTCTGCGTTTTTTTTGTTTTTATCCTTGTTTATTTTAATGTGAAAAAAACTTTATGTGTTAGCAAAAAAAACTCCCAGCATAGGGGCTTGTTGCCTCAGTGTTTTTGCTGTGTATTTCCTTGTTTTATTAATTTGAATAAACTCTGCGTGTGAGCAAGAAGACCACCCAACACAACGCTATGTTGCCTCTACATTTTTGATGTGTCTTTCCTTGTTTATTTTGATTTGAAAAAACTATGTGTGTGAACAAAAAACGCCCAGCATAGGGGCATGTCACCTCTGCTTTTTTTTGTGTCTTTCCTTGTTTATTTTTTATGTGAAAATACTCTGCATGTAAAAAAAAATGCCCAGCATAGGGGCATGTTGCCTCAACATTTTTTCTGTGTCTTTCCTAGTTTTATTAATGTTAATAAACTCTACATGTGCGAAAGAAAAATTCCCAACATAGGGGAATCTTGCCTATGTGTTTGTGTTGTGTCTTTCCTTGTTTATTTGATGTGATTAAACTCTGTGTGTGAGTAGGAAAAACATCCAGCATAGGGGCATGCTCCCCTACATTTTGGCTATGTATTTCCTTTCTTTATTAATTTTATTATGAAAGCTTATAATAATGTTCATCATTAATGTAATCTTGTAATAAATGCTCAGATTTAAATGAATGGTTATTTTAATGGTTCCATAAGCGTTTACTAATGTCATTATTAATGCTAATAATAATGTTCATCATTGATGTCTATTTAATTAATTGTTATGATAAAGGATTATTATTAATGTTGTATAAGAGTTATTAATGTTTGGTTATTATTAAATGTTTATAATAATGTCCATTATTAAATGTCAGTTTTTATGAACTATTTATGATGAAGCGTCATTATTAATGTTGTTTTAGTAAATGTTTATATAGGATTGGTTAAACAAAGCACTTGAATCTCTTCGCAGATGGATGGTATGTCATAATGATAGTTAAAGATTTTTAGATTTCCTTAGCACCTTGTAATCATTTAAAAGAAAGATCAATTACGAGATTAGGTTTATTTTTCTCCTTGGAATAAAAAGGCTTAGGTACTCTTGCACGATAGATGATGTGGATGCATGTTCACTTAGATTTATTTTATTTCTTACGCACATGAATTTAATGTATTGAATGATGGCTTTAGACATTTAGTTATTTAGTTTATTTAGTTTGGTCTTGAATGATGGTTTTAAACTTAGTTTATTTCTTGCGCATATGAAAATATAAGGTATCGAAGGAGGTATTGTATAATGTTTAGATTTTTCTTCTTCCACGCAATGAATGGTTGTTGGTTAATTACTCCTTATGGTCATGGATTTTTATGATGGTTAGATCTTATACCGTTGCACGATAAAATGTAATGATCTTAGACCCTTGCACGTTAAAATGTTAGATATTAGACCTTTCATCATTGAAATAGCTTTATTGTTATTAGATTTCTTTCGTTTGTGGATTCCATACAATGTATGATGGTCAAAGATTTTTTAAGTTCTTGCGCAATGGATTTTATGTCATGTATGATGGTGTGGAATTTTTTATCTTGCGCCTTCGATGTTGCTGATGAATAAGTGTTAGGTTGCTTACACTATGATCTAAGTTGATGCATAAATGTTTATGACTTAGTTTTACTAATGCGTTTGTCACCATGTCACGGTATGATTTCCTTATGATTGGATTATTTGCATGCAATGGTCAATAAGTGAATACGCTAATCTAGAAAATGGATCATGTGCTTACCATGATAATGATGATGATTATTGTAATTTGATCAATGATTTAATCGTGCACCTGGAAGTTAAGGAGATGTTTATTTGTGCCTCGACTTATGTCGTTTCTAGATGGGTGGAATCACAAAGGTGGGTTACACTTTCGTGACAATCAGGTCTCCAAAATTTCGAAAAACAATTTTTTGGCCGAACAAAAAATTTGTTTCGGCCGAAAACTAGTTCGGCCGAAAAAATAAATGTCAAATCGAACGGTGCAATAAATGCCCCCTCGATTTGCGTGTAGAAAATTGGTCGGCCGGATATTTTCTTTCCGGCATTAAGTTTTCGGTCGAAAGTTAGTTCGCCTGAAATATTATTCGGTCGAACATTAGTTCAGTCGAACTATCTTTCGACCGAACTATCTTTCAGCCAAAAGAGTGTTTATATATTACCCACACATCAAATGTTGGAAGTTTTCGAAAATTTGTGAGGTTGTGGTTGTGAGTTCGCAGAGTTCGCGAGTGGTTGTGAGTTCGCAGAGTTTGCGGGTGTTTGTGGAGGTCGCCGAGCGTGGAGGTCGCCGAGCAGAGTTCATCGTGGAGGTCGTGGAGGTCGTCGAGCAGAGTTTGCAGTTCGTCGAGCAGATTTCGCTGGTGGAGAGGTCGTTTAGAGTTCGCAGTTCGCGGTGGTTCGCAGGTAAGATCTAAATGTTTTAGTTTAGATCTAAAATTTTAGGTATTAAAATTTTAGTTTTAAGTTTAAAATTGTTGTGGTCGTGGAGAGGTCGTAAGTATTTCGGCGTTCACCCCACGGCTGGTGAATGTCGAAAGGCTTACGGCCTCATCCACGACCTGGTGCACATTTCCCTCATCCACGGCCACGACCACGGCCTGGTGCACATTTCCCTCATCCCACGGCCGTAGCTACACTATAGATTTAAAATTAAAATCCCACAAATAAAATTGGAATAACAAGGTCACCCTCCAGGCACATTGCATACGAAACTAAGATATGCCGAGTTGGGTAGGAAGGAAATGCACACTGTTAATCACCCACATGACCAAACCGAAAAACAAAAACAAATATATATGCAGGGAATGGACGTTGTTAATCGCCTCCAAAACCAAATTGGATACAAATTGTGTTGCAGATATACACAGTGTATATATATATACACTGTGTTGCAGATATACACAGTGTATATATATATATACACTGTGTTGCAGATATACACTATGAGTCTTTGGGTCAGAGCAGATGAGAATACGAGGCACTGATTTAGTTTTTCAAGTTCATGATTAATAGGAGTTAGATTGATTTGGATTTGTTATGTCATTACAAGTCCTCTGCTCTAGGGTTATGTGATGTCGTTGAACAATGTTGGATTTGGTGGCTGTGCAATGTAAGTGATAATTTAGTTTATTCAAACCTTGATATGATATAATAACAATCAAGATGGTGTAAATTGGTGATGTGGTTTAGATTCGAGGTCCTAAGAAATGGGTATGTTGTCAAACAATGTTGTGTTTGTTCGAGGGTCATGGATAAGTGTACCCTTCATGGGAATATGAGACATTGAACAACTTAGGAACCTATTTTTTAGTGGGTTTATGTCTTGCATCATGGTTCTTAGTGATGGCTAGATGATACATGGACTAACTTGGAAACCTATGCCCTCTAGTGGGTTCATGTCTTGCACCATGGTTCTTAGTGAAACGAACTTCTTTCCATTTGGGTTGATGTGTGGTGCATGTGAATAAATTTTTATGTCAATCTTATTAGATTGGGTTAACTTTTCATAAAATATAAATATTAAATTTTGTCTCCTCAAAGTTGTCCCACTTTCAACGATAAAAATGTGTGAACACTAATCAACTTTGATCATGATAAACCAACTCCCATTCATGTTGTCTTTGTTTCCACAACAAAATTTGAGG